>WAAE01016141.1:0-63250 GCA_013400495.1 Nicator chloris
AAAGAAACAAACAAAAAAAAAACTCAAAAACCAAAACCACAATGAATTTATACATGACATTAATACGTGTTGCAGCCTAAAGAGCGCTGCTCAACTTATCACCCTCAAACACTTTCACAACCATATGTGACAACATATCCAATCTGTCTTGCTCACCTGGGAGAACATAGTTCTAGGAACAGGTAAACTATTGTGACAGTGCATGTCCTCTCCTGGCCACTATCTGTCTTAAAGCCTCTGCAGGAATTGGTTTCCAGGATCTTGTTGCACACATGCTGATTATTCCTGTGTGTGATGCAGAAAGCCCAGTCACATGGCAAGAGAGGTTTACAGCCTTGCCAGACAGTAGAGCATGTGTGTGCTTTCTTGACTGAAAAGACTGATCACCACTGGGGATTCAAGATCTTTTCCTCCACCTTAAACTAATGAAAATGGCCAAAGAGTTGAAAATCTGCACTACTGAGCCTCTGGAGTATCTACACAATACAAATATCCCTGAGATATTACAAATGGTTAAGAAGTTTGGGCCAGTTGGTACAGAGAACACAGAGCACGGCCACACTACCCTTCTGACACCTGCAATGACTGGGGCAAGGCCAGACCGAAAACAAGGGTGTGAAACAGAAAATACCTGGAGGTGCCCTGCCATTCAAAACATCCCTAGAAGGTGGGCATCCAGAGGAACAGTCTCACCTACTCCCACTGCAGTCCTGGAGGTTTTGTCACTCTGTGTTGTTCTGATTTCATGGTGTTCCTGCAACTGTCCTGCTCAAAGAGCCCCTCAGCCCTCCCCATGCAAGGCTGCCAGTTGCACAGTTGGCATACAGGACAATCCTTTTAAGCTGTGGGCATAGTGCCAGCAGTACCAATTTGACAATTAACCCATAGCCTATTTAACAATAAAGAAAGTAGTAATTCTTTTATGTACAGCAAATACATCTTCTACATGATCAGTCCTTATTTAGCAAGCATATTTTGGAAAAGAAACTATTCTGTCGTTGTAGGAATGGCAGGGATCAGGAACCAAATCTTCTGGAAACCAGCTGACAGAGAAATTGCACTGATACGTGGATCCCCCTTCCATAATTTGCACTGAAAACTGAAGAAAGCAGTTTTAATCAGCTTTCAGAATGCACCAATTAAAGCAAATAAGAAACATTGCACCTTCTCCAACACTAATAAAATATTCTATCTCTTTTGCATTATCATTGTCTCAGACTTGCACTATAGCAATCTATCTCATTTTTATGTAATTTGATATTATGAAAAACAATACAGAAAAAATCATATAGCTGTTCATCAAAATATGGATGAGAAACTTTATATAATCAGTAATTTTTAAAAAGTTACTTACACATCTTAGTGGGATAAAAACAGGCTTTGCACCCGCCATCTTTACCATTGGCTCGTAACAGTCATAAAATGGCTCTATTATTATTACCTGAAATGACAATCATCACTATGAGAAACAAAGAGTTTACAGTGCATGACACCATCATATTTCTACATTTACCTTGGTACTGTAACTTGATAATGTTTCTGGCACACCAAGTTTAATGTTATAACATTGCAGAATATTTCTCCTTTTAGAGTATAACACAATAATGTTCTCAGGCTAAGTATGATAAGCACTACTCATTTTTGAAAACACACACAGGCTTCTTTTCTATAGTTACACATCACAACTATTGATTTATAATAAGAAGAATGTTTGTGTCCTACACACAGATTTGAAGGTGCAAGGCAAATATGCAAAGATGGGAGATAGCAATGGCAAATTACTGAACCACAGCAGAGCTGCTCTAATTATGCGCATGAAATTCCAAGATTTTCAAATATCTAGAAATCTCAGAAAAAACAGTTAAGTCCTCAAATTTTATCAGACAAAAATTCTCAGGTAAAGAAAGAGGACAAACTCAAGGAAAACTGCACAGACGCTAGACAAATAAAAACAAACAAACAAAAACCCAACAACAACAACAAAAAACCCCAAAAGCACGAAAAGCAAAGGCTAATAGAACTACTCCAAAGAAAAGAGAAGTGACTATCAAAGCAAAAGAAAAGCAAGATGAGAACACAATATATGAGTGAAACAAATAAAACACTGAAAGCAAAATACATGACAACACAGAATGGTTTTGTTCACTACGGATAGAAATATTCCTGTAAGATGACTTTTAATATCATTGTCAAAAAGGCAGACATCAGTAATAGTGAAGAGCCAAGTCATCACTGATAGTACAGTAAACTAACAAGCTTTTCTGCCACCTATGCTGCCACCATGCAATGGCCCAAAACAGAACCTGATACACAATGCTTACCCAAACATCAACAATTCTTTGTGCCACCCTTAGTTGTCTGTTGCAGACAACAGCCCACAAGTTTTCTCAAATAAGAAATTGGTGTGTATTGTGTCACCTAACAGTAACAGTGATAAAGAAACTGCCACAGATACCCTAAGTGTGAAGAAAGGTGTTTGTAAGTTGATGAGTGATAGGAAGACATCCAAAGGATAGTTTCCTAATCACGGCTTAAGTCAGATGTACAACTGTAAAAAATCAAACCAATGGGGACAGAAAGAAGACCCAACATTAACTTATATTTAAAAGTAGACAAACAAGCAAAAGATTCTCATGTCTGCGAGTATACGTGAATATTTCCGGTAAAAACTTACTTCATCTCCCTCTTCAATTAGTGCCTGTATTGTACTAAAGAGAGATCCATAAGCTCCCACAGTCACCAGGATATCTGTGAGAGGATCAATCTTTCTTCCACAAACTTTCTCATAGACTTGAGACAAGGCTTTCACCAGTGATGGATGTCCCTGTTCAAAACAAAAAAAAAGTGACTGATTGGAGTGTTCCTGACAATGTATTAAGCCTGTGTTTGGACTTTTTTCCACATGTATCAAACTAATACATTTTGAAATAGAAAAATACAACATTAGCCCTCAGTGTTAATGGCTGTTAACAGGTCGCAGGGTTTAAACTTTTTTGCACACTAGGAAAGAAAAGTGTTTTCAATTTATTTGTATCTACTAGGAAATTCTTTTTCTATCTGATGCTTTTTAATTTCTTTCATATTATCACATCTCGGAGTAGCTGCAGATAGCTTATAGCAGAGCTAGGACAAGAGACAAAAGCAGAGAAGGGAATACTCGGACACCAATTTACCCTCACCTCCTTTTGAGTCTCCTTCAGCTCCTTCTGTTTCCTTCCTTATCTTTCAATTAAAAGTATTTGCTGCAAAGAAAATCTTTTTATTGTATTTATATATTGCTGATAAATAGCACTTATGATCAAAATATTTATTCATATAGCCACATCCCAAATCTCAGAGTACCATTCACCATTTGTGTCCCCTCCAGGGACATGGCAGTTAACATACTCTTCTCAAAATGTGCAAATAAAAAGAAAACAAACATGCAATAAAGATCATATACAACATGGAAATAAGAAGGCACAATTCTGTTTATTCAGGAAAACTGCAGAGTTTCTACTTTAAAAATATTTTTCTTTTGGGATATCTAGTAGAAACAGAAAACAGCTCCTTGAGAAAATGCAACTATGTAAGAAAAATCTTGTCAAATATTGAACACTCTATCTCACACACAAGGCATTAAATCATGAATCCTTCTGTAAACAAAAATATTACCATAAATTAAGGCTTACAAATCATTGCTGATTCAAATGACAGCTATTTCTTGCCATGAGCCAGTCAGCAAGACAGGAATGCTGCAGCACACAAACCACACCCAGCCACTCTGTGGTCCTACAGTCATTGAGAGCTCCGAGTTTAGCTGAGATAATGGCTCAATTATCACATGGATGAGCACCATTCATTCTTATCCCTCCCACATGTGCTGCCACAAAGACTTGTGCTCAAAAACCTTAGAAGTGCAGAAGTTTGTAGATGAAGTACAAAGGTTGAAGATGGGTATATTAGTAAAAATTCCTCTTTAATTACTATCTGTGGTATATCTGTCAATATCCGTAATTACCATGAGAATTATCAAACCATTCGGATATAAAGAACAAAGTGACAGACAGAAATACTGAATAATTGCATGCATTAGGAAAATTATATTTATGCTTGATTTGCAAATAGTTTTACAGAATCAGTCTGCGAATATTTGTCAGAAGGTAGACTTGACACGGTTCAGCTTGAGATAATGTTCTTCTTAGTAGCCAGTAAAGTCTGTTACAGTACAGCAGCCAGACGAGACTGCAGCCCATGTTCTCTGTGACCTTGTCCCCTGTGCCAAGGCTCCTCCAAAACCTTGTCTGCTTGGTGAGCAAAGACTTTTCAGATACCTTATTGTGCACGATGAACATACTAATGCGTAGTTCAGAAGTTCACTTAATTCAGGATATCACTTTTGTGTATCTGACATAAAATAATTGCTTTATTCTTTCAAGTCTGTATAGAGAGAATTTTTTGTTTTGTGTGTGTATATTTATATGTATCTATCTGGTACTTGCAGAGACTCTTTGTACATAGCTAAAGGTCCCTGTTGATTTTGTGGCCTGACCTTAGACCTGCTGTGTCACCCTGGAGCTGCCCAGTGATGACTGGGTTATGTCTGACTGTGTTTAGCATTGCTGAGCCTGACCTGTGGATTGACTTCCTGGCTTGATCTCAGGTGAGCTGAGCTGCCTTAGCCAGTATCTCTGGGCATGCCTTGCTCCCCAGGGCACAGCTGCCCAGACCTCCAGTCTGCTCACAAACAACAACAACACTTTAGGGAAGAGCTGGCCACTGCTGCTCCCCATCATTTCTAATGCATGCAGACTCTCAGAGAATAGGCAAAAAGTTATGTTGGAATATGCACACAGTGATGCCACAACTACCAACATGGTTTCTGGCCTACTGGTCTATACAATGCTTTTCTGCCCCTCTTGCATAACATGGTCAGCTAGAAAAATACTTATAGACTCCATAGGGTCTTGTAGCAGTTCCGGCACATGATTCTCATTTGGGTAATACAGTCTATCACTAAACAGAAGACAGACAAACCAAACAAGTGGTCATACTAAAACAGTATTAGTCCCCTGGAATACCCTGCCTTGGACAAAGATAAATGCCACATACTCACACCCAGCTCAAGACAGAAACTCTACAAGCCAGCTTACAGAATGGGTAATGAACATATTCCAGGGGCAAAAGTCTCCACTGAAACCTGCTAAGTTCTGTGGGTGAATCTCTTCTTGATCCTAGAGGTGCTGTATCAAGGGGTATCAGGTATTTCTTTCTCATTCTCCCATTGTACTGTTTGATTCATGTTCCCACAGACCAAAGTCAGAGGTAAATGAATAACCTACACACTTTAAACTGAATCAACTCCTCAGAGACAATCCCAGACCTGCTTTACCATTTTGTTCTTGCTGAAGGATTCTACCTCAAAGCAGCCTACAGAGAGGAATTTCATTAGTAACAGATAAGGCTACTAGATCAACTTAATTTGGGACATAAGACTATGATCTATAGATAAAACTTATTTAAAGTCAATTTTTTCCCTGTGGCACGTTTTCCACTGAACTTGGGTCCTGGAGTCCCACAATACTTACAAAGCCTCGGGTGTACTGGTTCAGTCTGTCAACTGCTGCTACCTTTGCCAGCTCTTCTTTAACATAGCTGGGAGGGGATATATCAGGAAGGCCTTGACCGAGATTAACGATTGAGGGATCTGCTGCCACTTTTGTAAATTCCACCCTGGAGGGAAAAATATCTTAAAGTTAACATACCAGATAAAATTATCTTTTTATTCATTAGCGTTAGAAGGCAGAACAAAACTATTTCAGTTTGCCAAATTTACAGCAGTGGGAACAGGTTTAAGTAGAATGCTCACATGGAGAGCTGAGGGCTGAAATAATGTGACCATTTACAGGGGTCAGAGGGCACCCAAGAAAAGGTTGATGTTCTGCATCCACAGAATAACTTTTCTGCCAGAAGTGTGCTCAGATGTACAGATACACAAACACACAGTAACTCTGGATATAGGCAGAAACTGAATGCCAGGCACATTAAATGTCTTAAAGGTTAAATTCAGTCAATTGAAGGTGTCATTTAAACTACCCAGTCACCTCCAAGTGCTATAATTTTTTTAAGTAATTTTAGGCAACAGACTGTTTCAGGCTGCCTCTTAACTGTTCCGAGTAGCCTGCAGGATCCTTGAACAATTTTTCCTTCCTCCCTTCACAGGTCAGCTTTACATTTTACTCTTTCCTTCCTATTGAAATATTAACAAGATTGAGAAAAAAACACACACAAAAAACAAAAACAACAACAACAACAACAAACACAAAAAAACCCACCTTCTCCCCATCATAACCCTCCCCACATAGCATCACAGTTCTGTTAAAAATGAATACAAATTGCTAAAAAATTAGCTTGAGGCTGAATAATCAAAACACCATTTATGTATGTACACATAAGTAATGCCAACAAGTTCATACAACTAAGGTAAGCCCAAAATAGTCTTTTCACCAACTAAGAAAATTCCATATTTATCAGTGATGGCAATATTGCTTTAAGACCAATTTAATAACTAGAAAAAAATGTATTAAAATAATGTGCTACATTATAAAATAAGTATAGTGGCTTTTAAAAAATGGCTTTGTGTTTGGTAGACACAAATCAGGTGTAATTGAAATACATTACTCAACACAATTAACATTTAAATTTGAAAATCAGCTATACTACCATGCCCATGAGTTATACTTGTCTTACATGCTGTAATAGATGAAAAGAAGCTCAAGCCTAATAGTTAAAGCTCAAAAATAACAACTAATCATACCTTTAATGGAATTTAATTCACTGCTTCTAAACGGGTGCCAAGTATATTCCAGCAGAGACAGCAACTGCCATGTACCTTATTATTGGCAATAATTATCTTTTTGGAAAGAAAATACATCAGCCAAGGACATTTGCTGAAATTTTCCTCTTACTTACCACACATTGCTATCAAGGCCTTCAATTCGTCTTGTATTTTTGTGTCTGAAGGGCATTGTCTGCAAGATCAAAATACACAGACAGAAGGGTTTTGTTAAGAAAGACAAAGTATGATATTGTTGGATTCTGCATGAAAACGCTCATTCATGCTTTCTCAAATATACCATTGCCAGCTGAATTCAGTAGTTACACAAAATTATAGACATGTTCTTTCATTAAAGCTTCCATAATAGCTTAAATTCAGACTAACAAGAAAATACACAGAAATGTCCTAAATTCTCATTCATCATTATCTAAATCCACTAAATTTCCAGCAAGGATGAGGGAGGGGCATAATTTAGCTCAATAAAAAGATGACCTTAAAAGAAAAAGATTAGAGTACATACTTCCTTTTTCTTTTCTGTGATATGCTAACAGCTTAAAGACTATGCTATTTCTAGTCCAATTCCTGCTCAATCCAGTTTGGAAAGTATGCAATTGCAATGTAATTTGGTAAACTGATGGGTAAGAAGAAAATAGCAAAGACATTTCCTATTTTCATTCACATTTTTTAAGCTTTAAAGTATCTACCTTAGAGCACAGCAAAACCACATCAGAATATGTTTTTTTTCTGTATATTCAGACCTTAAAGTACTGGGAAAATTCTGTAAAATAGGTTTGTAATGACTATTCTATATGGAGACAGAGAAAAACCTGTTGATAGTTGTGATATTTTTAAGCTAAAAATGGAAAGGAAGTTAGGGAAAAGAAACCCAAATTTATTTCTATGTGCAAAAAAGGTGCAAGTTCATATCTATCTTTGCAAACTAGCTTGACACCAGAAAAAAAAATTACATAGAAATTACATAGTCCCTCAGCACTCCAGACACTCCTGTTTCTTTGAGTCAAGCTACAGATTTTTAGTTACTTTTACCACTGCCAGCTATTGTTATTATGAGAAAGATTCAAAACCCATATTCTAGCTACCATACTCTGAGATGAAAATATCTGCATTACTATTAAACTCAAGTTTCAACTTTGAATCCATAGAAATGACTCCTAGTAGACACAGTATGCAGCAGGTCCATGCTTGCACTCAACCTTACAGTAATGAAGCCATCTCAAATGTTGTGAAATGAAGAATGGGAAGCTATGAAATTAAACAGAATCTTCTGTGCTCCTATGTCTTCCCAACAGATCTGATTCTGACCTCATCTGTGTGACTCGAACACCAGAGCAGTCAAACACAGAGCACCTTTTAATTGTCCTCAGGAAGAAAACCTTTAAGATAACTAGACAGGTCAAATCAGATTTCTTAACACAGAACAAGAGGCAGTAAAAGGACAGTCCTGACTAGGTAATCTGCATTGCACTTATTTAAAAATACACATCTTGTTTAGAAGATTAATCCAATTTTACAGTGTATGTTTTTGGTAAATATGATTCAAGTTTGGCTGTACTTCAAAAATACAAACAACACAGGTAATACTTACACTAAGACACACAGGTCTGTTTTTACATGCTAGACTACTTCTTGTAGAGGAAGGAATAGGACTCACCTTGAATCTACAATAACAGTTATTGTTGTTAATTAGCAAGATACAGAGAATTCTGCATGCTGCCATGAGTAAATTTGTTCTATGCACTGTCTCTCCTTAAATTGTTTCAATTTGCTAAAAGCTAAAGGCTTATCAACTGCAGGACTTTTATAATTAACTATAATGTAAATCTTAACTGCATTGAGTAACCTTCCCCAGATAAAAATGTATTGACAATAAAATAAGCCTTCACCTTACTGTTCCATACTATATAAGTTTAAATATTCATCAATTCCAGTCTTTCTATTTCTTTCTTTCCTCCTGAAACTAGTTTTAAAACAGAATAGCAGGACTTGCATTAGTTTTCAGGTTTTCACATATTCAGATTACAGTGGGGTTCAGGTAAATCTTACTACTTTGGGGAAGCCAACCAATTAACTGAGATTTTAAAATGAAACCTTAATTGGTGTTCTTTTTTCCAGAAGGTCATGGCAAATCATCTGATAATGATATGTCATCATCTGATAATGTCCAATCCATTTCTAGGTGCAGGGCTAGGATTTCCAGGAGTCAAAGATGGGTGTTAAGCAGGACAGCCAGGTCTTCATCAAGCTCTAACTGACCTCCGACTTTCCCTAACACTTTCTAACAAGGGAAGCACCTGATAGAAAGCCAGGTGCTGCTTGTATTTATCTTTTCTCTTAATTCAGAGAAACTTGTAATGAATTGAATGTCAGTAAGTTTAATAATGTTGGAAGCAAACAGTCTGACATGGTATATAAATAAATTGTAGAACACACTGTCAAGACCTACAACTTTAGACAAGATCTTAAAAAAAAAAAAAAAAACAACAAACAAAAACCCAAAAAAACCCCACAGTATTAAATTTCAGGACATTTAATGTGAATATCCAACTCTATTAAATAGAATAGAATAGAAATACATACAGCATATGAAAAACTGACTCAGGCAAAAGCTGACCTACAAATTGGCTTGCACACTAAAAGAAACTTCTCATATGGGCAAAATATGTTACAACTTTCCAGTATAGTGATTCAAGTATCTGTTTTGAAGGATCTGTCACGTGCCTTACTTGACCCAGTTTGTTGATTAGATGAACTGGGAACACAATTTACATTCCAGTGTCCTACATGGAATGCAGAGTGTCACCTCCAGCTGTCTGCTATGTTGTAGAACTGTTTTCTCTCAACATAACTGGAAAATGAAGTTAAAATGAAGTTACACAAACTTATAAGCAGTTAAGCTGGGAATTTGAGAAGATTCTATATAAAATCAAGTTTAAGATACTTATAGCCCCTTGTTATTGCAGCATCAAGAAGCAACATTACTCTCATATCATTAAACGAAAACTAAGATAAAAAGAAACAAATTGTCTTACCAAAAGACTGTGATAAAGCTGCGATTGAACCTGTCTCCTGTATCTCAAGTTTATCTCTAAAAGCTAGGCAATCTTCCTGGTGTGGTATGTGCTAGATGTGACTTCAAAGACTAAAAAGGATGCACAAAGCAATAATCACCAAATTCTGTTACACTAGTGTGGTTAATATTTGACTGATTCAAAGACCTTATTTTGTTCTTGATAGTAAATGTTTTTACCTCTAACAAGAAATAAAACACAGCTAAGGCATATATATTTGCAACACTGCAAAATTAGTGCACCTCTAAAACATTGCATGAAAGTTTTCTCTATGGAGCTGAAGGAATACTTACTGCAGAGGTGGAATGTTTGAAGGATCTGGAAAGCAAATCTGTTCTTAGCTGGCATGTTCTAATGCCACGGCAACAGAAGTTTCGTGAAGCAAGAAACATGCCTGCGTAATAAATAAGTGACCTGAAAAAGAGATTGTAGGAAGGAGTTCCTACACATTACTAAGCAATTTTAAGGTAAGATTCTCTCCTCTTCCCCCCAGTGATTTTGTTTCAATTATGTAAGCACTATGAAATTATTACTTTGTCACAGTTTTAAGCACAGAGGATGAAGCTTTCTAATTGCAGGGCTGAAAAATGTTTCTGAGTGTCATCTCAAAGGAAGATTTCCTTTATTTGACAACATTGATCTTCTTTTCTTTGAATAACAGCTAAGACTAAATGCAAATCAAGCTTCAAAGCCTCTGTTAGAATTCTTGTGAAAATGTGTTTGTGTAGTAAAAATTGCTATTAAAATTGCTAATATAGAATAGGAAAAGAGCCAGATTTTTTATAAGTTACACATCTTTAAAACTGGTCTCCATTTCCACATGTTTCAAATCAAGTTTGCTGAAATCTGGATAATTAAGATGACCAGTCACACTGAAGAGGGAGGCCTGTGAACTTATGTAACTACACTAAGTCTTTCACAGTAACTCGGCAAATATTAAATATCTCTCACAGCTGAAAACACCAGAAAAGATACTTTGTGTAAAGTAACAGATCATTCACAGACTGGAGAAAATGTGTCCTAATTTATAGGACACATAATTATCTATCAAATTTAATAATATCAAAACTATCAGTAACTGTCAAAAAAGAAGTAAGAACTGGTACTTCAGGCAACTATTTCCAGAAGATACTTTAAAACATATATATAGATTACATTGCCACAGTGACTGAAATGTGTTAAAAACATGTAACCCACAAATCTGATGTCAGAAACACAGTAGCCACTGCAGTATAATTATTAACTTTGTTTTCCATAGTATACTCATTAAAGGTATATGACTCCTGTTTCCCCCCTGACCTTGCTACCTGAGAAGGGGAAGAGAACAAAAAAAGGAAAAACTACACTACTTGTATTAGAAACAAAGGAATGCTGTTGCCTCTTAAGACGATACCGTGCAAACTTCGTGAACAGAAAGAAAAAAGGTAAATTGAGCTCTGTAAAATATGATGTTTTCATTAAGAATGCTTTTAGTCCAACAAGAAAGTGTCCTTTCCACTTATTAACTAATAGAAAAGGCCAATCAAAGATGTGTCAATGCATAAGTTTTAAATGTATGCTGATTTTGCCTTTCTCTTACTCCAGTAAGAGACTACAACTGCAAACTCAGTCTCGCTTCTGAAACTCGGGTCTTTCTCACACAGAACGGAGTTGTGACTAACTCAATTAGACCTTCCAAATACCCCCATAATCCCACTGCATTTAGCAATCTGCAAGTAAACAACTGATGTTCATTTACAAGAAGAAACTGTTAGTCTGAGGACTAACAAAAGTAAACAGCAAGTAAATCTTTGATGCTAGTCAGCAGATACTCTGAAAGACACAGAAGAAATACCTGTGTTTAAAAAAAGACCTGACAATGCATTTTAAGTGATTTCTAATAATACCACTTAGCATATTCAAGGTTATCTTTGAGAATAACTGTGCAAAATCAAAAAGATTATGAAGGTCTCTATTTCTTCCCTTGTTTAAGATTTTACAAGATTTTACAAAAACTACTTGTATAATATACTGATGCTATCTTAAAACACAACCATGACATTGGTGCTATTGCCCAGGGTGAGACCAAAGATAGCATAACTCTTGCAGCCCGCTGTGAACACTTGCAGTAGTTAGTTAGCACAGAGAGACAAACATGCATATCTTTTCCTGTTTCATTTTGCATTGAGAAATAGAAAAATTAAACAAAAAATGGGGAAGCCTTACATGCAAAACTAACTAGTAAGTAAGCACAATTACTGACAGTTGTAAATATTTCCAGCATTAGTGCCGTGGTGCACTGAAAAACAGAACCATTATTTGACACAAGGCAATCACACAAAACCATCACACTGCATGAGCAGCAACAGACCTGTATAACTGTGGTGTGGTCAATCTCTGCAAGTGCCTAAAACACCTGAAGAAAAAATTATATCCACGTTTAATACCACAGAAACGTAGAAACTGTGCAAACTTTATGAGGAACATAAAGGAAACTACTTGGCTGAACAGCCTCGGTAAGAACAGGCACTGGCATGTCACACTTCTCCCACTGTTTCTATCTTTGTGACACTTTTCCAGTGAAAACTGAACAGCATTTATTCAGACTCAAGAGACAAGACTACTGGCCATTAAATAAAAAAGCCTCCTATAAAGTACTTTTATGACTTCTTTTATTTCTAGAAATGCTTCTTTTCTCATCTGTAACTCTGAGTACCTCCACTTAAGCCACTCTAGGATGTAAAGGGAAAGGCCTCCTTAATATAACCAGATACTCTCCCACACACTGAGCTAAAAAAAAAAAAAAGCAAGGCCTACTCTTTTTTTCCAAACACACACATTCCCACTATGATTTTATATGACATGTTCAGACATACCACAGGCTAAAGAGAATTATTTCCTGTTACTTTTACAATGAGTGTACTCCCAGTTATTACCCCTGCATGTTTTAGCACAACCAAGTATGTGTAAGGCACATCAATGAGATGGTTTATATTATCCTAAGCTAAGTTTTTATCATTGGGATACAAAATTTCTTCCAGATCAGGGAAGTTACACAATGCCAGGCAGCTAGAGAAGTACTGCAAACCCCATTTCAACCATCTTCAAAATTTGTAAGGTTCTTCAAACAGAGAAAATGCACTGATCTTTGTGGGGGAATTAAAAGGTAATATTAATTTCTTTTTTAGTCTTATTAATGTTTCTTTTTTCAATCTTGGAGCCAGACATCAGCATTTTGACCAAGTGTCATGTCTGCTAAACACAGAAATTAAATTATGAATTCTTTTCATCCAATTTTAATTTTCAGTGCTCTGAAGCATTCATGCAGTCAGTCCTCCTGGAACTCAGGCTTGCATATCCATAGAAAAAACAGGAAAATTAACATGTTAGAGGAAAAGGGATAACAAATGACTACTCCTACTACTCCTTTCTATATTTTTAGGGGAGTGAGAAGCAAGCAAGGCTACCAGAAAGGTCAGTGCAGTAAATGCTTTTTAGTGGGACTGGTAGGAAGACACATTGTGTTTGCTGATTGGGTTGAAACACAGGTTTCACACTTAAACTAGACTGGAAAATACAGTTGGACTTGGTCATGGGAAATAGATGAATACATCTGTGTACTAACAATCGCTTAGTTCATGCTGTACTTTGTAACTGTTCCAGCATAGATACAATCTCTGAGTTGTAGGCTCTTCTGCTCCCTTCACAGCTGTCCAACCTCCTGGTCATGTGGTACCCTGACGTTGCAATGCTGCTGAACCTCTGTGGCATTTTATAAAAAGTTACAATTTTGTAATTAATTGATTTTTCTCCTTTAAAACAAAAGGCTAAATGCTGCTGTTCCTTCATTTTTGAGCTTCAGTCATTCCATCTTTAAAAAACCATGTCACAGAGCTTGAAGGACACTTTGTCAGACCCCTTAAGCTGCTGCATTTTTTCAGGTAACAAAGAGTCTTGTTTCACTGTGGAGCCTCAGTGACAAACATTACTAGAAACACTGAAAGCCTGTCTGCAACCACAGTAATGTCATAATGTAAATATAATCCCTGTTATATTTGTGTTGGGCTTAATATTTTTTGGATACACAAACCCGGAACATGTTACACCTCAGCTAAATGCTGTCAAGTCTTTGAAGGACTGTTTCTTCTTATTGTCTAGAGGATGAAAGCCTTGGAGAAACAAAAGGTGCCATCTTACCAGTGGAGGCCTCTCCAGGACTTTTTTTCCTACCATCTATATGCAATAGATGGCTTATTGAGCCAAGAGAACTCTTGCTAAAATCACTGTACTCAGGGAAGTTGGCCAAGGGCACCGAACTTAAAACCTGCTATGTGAGAAAGATTTATCATAGCAGTCAACATTTTGTCATTTCTTCTTCCATAATCTACAAGGAATGGAGCAAACTGTGTGCGGAGAAATAAATTTTACCATATGGTTTAAGGAGGGGGATGAGGTTGTGGGATTTTTTCTTAATATTTTTTTTCCCTCGTAGAGCAGCTCTACCATGTAGCCACTCTGTGTTGCACTTAGGCTCCCACCCACACGTGTTTCCAACCTGTAGCACGGGGTTGCGGAGGCCGCAACCTGCCGGGCACGGACGCCGCCCGCTCTCACCCACAGGCCCCTCGGTCAGAGCCCGGGTTTCCCGGGCCCGGCCCGGCCGCTCTGCGGGACGGCGAGCGCGGCCACCCCGAGCTCGGGCTGGGAGTTCCGCAGGCGCTCGGCCCAGAGAGACCCCGAGGGCAGCGCCTCCGCCCCGGCCGGCGCCGCCACACTCACCGCGCCGACACCGCCTCCGCCTCCGCCGCCCGCCGCGATCGCTCCCGATGGGGCGGGGCCGCGGCCGCCCGTCCCGCCGCTCTGAGGGGCGGAGAGCGCCCGTCCCCGCTGTTCCTCCAGTCCCAGGGCCGGAGAGCGCCCGTCCCGCCCGTCCCGCCCGTCCCGCCGTGCGGGTGAGGAGCTGCTGAGGGCGAGGGCGCTGCGCGCAGTGCGCCGCGGCGACGGGGCAGAACCAGGGCTTACAAATGTCTCTCCCCGGTACCAAGTTGTGGTGGAAACCGTTTTTTTTTTTTTTTTTTNCAACCTGCCGGGCACGGACGCCGCCCGCTCTCACCCACAGGCCCCTCGGTCAGAGCCCGGGTTTCCCGGGCCCGGCCCGGCCGCTCTGCGGGACGGCGAGCGCGGCCACCCCGAGCTCGGGCTGGGAGTCCCGCAGGCGCTCGGCCCAGAGAGACCCCGAGGGCAGCGCCTCCGCCCCGGCCGGCGCCGCCACACTCACCGCGCCGACACCGCCTCCGCCGCCCGCCGCGATCGCTCCCGATGGGGCGGGGCCGCGGCCGCCCGTCCCGCCGCTCTGAGGGGCGGAGAGCGCCCGTCCCCGCTGTTCCTCCAGTCCCAGGGCCGGAGAGCGGCCGTCCCTCCTGTTCCTCCAGTCCCAGGGCCGGAGAGCGCCCGTCCCCGCTGTTCCTCCAGTCCCAGGGCCGGAGAGCGCCCGTCCCGCCCGTCCCGCCCGTCCCGCCGTGCGGGTGAGGAGCTGCTGAGGGCGAGGGCGCTGCGCGCAGTGCGCCGCGGCGACGGGGCAGAACCAGGGCTTACAAATGTCTCTCCCCGGTACCAAGTTGTGGTGGAAACCGTTTTTTTTTTTTTTTTTTTTGGTCAGAACTTGAATTACGATTTTTTTTTCTCATCTCTTCGTGCTCGACTACATCTTCTTGTGGAGCTACACACACACATGTACGTAGCATCTCCCAGGTGTCATAAAACTTGGCGCTCTGTTGGGAAAAACTGGGCCAACTGGTTACCCTTCGTGGGTTTTAGCCTTTCTGGAGGGAATAAAGTGTCAAAATCGTAAAAAAGTTATCTCATGCCTAAATTAACCACTTATAAGGAAAAGAGTGAGATTTTCCAGATTTCTTAAGGTATTCCATAAACTCACAGAATCTGCATTTTTAAGGTTCCCCTTCACAATCAGGACAGAGACTTACTCAATTTGTAAATTTAAAAGTTCCCTTTAATCAACCCCTCATCATCACCAAATTTGATTATTCAATCAAATATGTAGAATATGTATATATATTCGAAATGTCTTTGCAGCCTACTTTTCCTGCTCTTATAAATCTTTACAAAACTGGTTTGCCTTAATATCAACACCATTGTACTGATTGTTTACATCACTGTACATCATTGTTTAAGAGAAAGACCATACAACTCCAATTAATTTTTTATGCTAAGCCCCACTGTGATTCTGCAGAGCTGAAAGAACCCACAAATGAGATTTTACAAGGGCCTGGCATGACATTGTGTCAAATACATTTCTTGTTCAACAATGTTCAATGATACAGATAAATATTTTTGAAAGAACCGTACAAGCCAGTGGGAAAATACTTTCTATAGCAAGTCTTCATTGTTTCCTTTTAATGTGGATACTAGGAAGATCTCTGATGTGTCAGTAAGAATCACAAAGAGAAGGATTACGGGCTGAATGCAGATATGAAATAGGATAGATAAATTATTTGCATGTCATTACCATATTTATTGTGTTATGTATATAATCATTGTGTATATTCATATAAAATGAAAGATTAAGAGCTGATTGAAGAGAACCAATTTCATAGAACAAACCAGAACACTCTACTTGTATGTAGAAATACTCTGACAAGGCCAGAACAAAACAGCAAAATTAAGGAACAAGTCCCAGCAATTATTTTAGATCATAAATAAGACACACAAAGAATTTAACACTTTTTGTTTGTTTGTTTGTTTGCAATGCTTCTTGAGAATTATTGTGGTCTCAAAATGCAGTCCTCTGGCAGAGAGGACATCTGCAAGCATGCACTGGAGGGCAGCAGATCCCAACCTCTGCTGTGTCATGAGGAGCTTCAAAAAGGGGAAAAAAGAACCTTTAGCCTATCTTTGGCCTTTTCTTCCATTGATGCACACATTTTTCAGAGACTTGTGTACAAAGCAGATGTCATGGGGTAATCCATGAACTGTGATATTTCCCAGGCTTCTGCATCATCCTGTCTACTCTAGGCCCATGATACAGATAGCTGAAGGGATGTTGGTAAGATTCTCCCGATTCATCCTCAGATGATGAGACAAGCACTGTTTGAGTTCCTACCCTAAGTGCTGCTCAGTGTTTACCAGATCAGCAGAGATAGTCAAGAACACAGGAGGTTTTGAATCTTGGCTGCTCCAGCTGGCATCGACATTTCCTGTCTTGCAAGATTGTGACTCTTGCTGGTGAAACAGAATATTTTGAGCATGTGAGTTAATAGGATGCACTGCAGTTTAACTAACGTGGCAAAGACAGTAGTGTCTGTTCCTTTGGTTACAATTCTGTAGCCTCTGGTGCAACAGTTTTGGTTTATATTTCAACTGAAGTAATATGAAAAACATATAAGAAATCCAACTTCTGCAGCAATCAAAGTCTGCTGTAGTAGTGGACAACTATGAAAATCGTAGTTGCTACCTATGTGCAGTAGCATTTTTTCAAATTCTTCCCCCAAAAATGACTTTTTTTTTTTAATGTAATGGTATTTTGTGCTTTAAGCAGGAAATCCTCACTTTGCATATCAGTCAGATGGTCTTGAAGGAGGCCTGTCTCATCAGTGTTAGAGAAACTGAGTAAGCAGTCCAGCCTTCCTACACTTTGAGCAGTGTGAAGCTCCAAAACTTCTGTTTCAAAGATCACTAATTTAAAAGAATTTTACCAGTTCTGGCACAGCAGGGAAAACAGGAACACTGAGCCTAATGATTAAATACATTGTCTGACCAATGCAGCATTCAACAGTTTTCATAAAATAAATCAGTCCTGAAACCCAGGGCTCAGCTAAAGTAATAAATTTAGGTGTGGTGAGGCATTTCTTTTTTTAGATTTATCTTTCATACATAAACATAATATCTATTTCTATATTTTAAAAGTAACTTTGCCATCACCTGAATTTAACTTTTCTGACCTTTTCAAAGCAGCCCAAGTATCTTCTACTCAGGTTCTGTTTAGAAGTATCTCACTCATTTTGTAAGGGCTTAATAATGCCTCCTCAATTTTTGATAAAATCTACCGTGGCAGCTTAACACATTGTCATTCATTAGAAGTAAGAATTAATGCAGTTTTAGTCTAATTTCTTTTCATATAATCCAGCTCTATTTTTTTAATAGGAAAAGAGGTCAGAAGTTTCTACACTTCATGGCTGATTAGTGAGGCAGTTCAATTGAAGAGGCCAAAATTACTTAGCAGAATTTGGGTGCCCAATCACACTATTAACAGTCCATAAAAATCATCTGACTTCAGCTGTGGTTTGTCTGTCAGAGTTTTCTACCCTAGCTGCAGTAGATAAGACTGTAATAAACCTGTATCAAAGAAGAGATGAAAAACATAAAATTTAAATCAGATTTCCCTTGGCATATATCCAATACTTTCCAAAATGGCATTATACAAGTCATACAAACAAAACCTTGTATGTGGCAGTTCCAAAAGGCAGGTATGTGTTGTAATTTCCTTTTCATATGAATTTAAGGCCCTAAAGATTTTTTTCATCAACAAGAAAAAACATCTAATTACTGATGAGACATACAAGTCTTTGTCACTGACTTGTTTACTAAAAATAAATGGACAAAAGCCTATTTTTCTCATTACAATATCAATTGTAATTACTCATTACAATTACTCATCTGGACAGCAGATGAGAGGATCTCTTTGCTCATAATTCCTCTTCTTAGTATCTTCCTCTATTACTTTGCTCCCTCAGAAGTGCACAAACCTTTTCAAGTCCTGCTTTTCAAGCAAAAGCAGAGAAAGGCATGCTGGTGTCTGCAGCAGCTTGGCGTCCTGGACTCATGCCTGTGCAGTAAGGTAGTCAGGACACCCACAGAACTCTCAGCCATGGATAATTTGGAATCTCTCAGGTGGGAGGGACCATCCTTATCCCCAGCCCGTGGGCCTGCTGCCACTGCACAGTTTGCCATGTTGTGGCTGTAAGCCCTGCTCAGGAAAGAGTGTGAATCTTGTCTTTTGCAAATCCTCATGGAAGAGATGTTCTGAGGAATTAGTGTGCTGTCTTGAAAAGAATGCATGATAATGCAGATGAAGAAGTACAGTCCAAATATCTGCAAGCTCAGCTTTATTCCTAAAGGCTGAGTCCTGCCAGCATCTGGATTGGAGAAGAAGAGGTGAGACTCTGCTCCCACACTGTGTGACTAACACTGATTGCATAAGAGAAGTCTAGGAAGCTGGAAATACTTTGTGAGAATTTCCCATATTACTCAGAGCATGGAGTATTAAACAAATGCATAGGATTTTTCAGTGATTTGGGATGAGCTGTATGACTCGCGTCTGACTACATTGTTTTGTGATTAAACATTGCAGATAGGTGCCAAGGAACTCCCCATTACAGGTTGTGATAAGCGTTTATTTTGATTCTCATGAAAAAATAATGAGTTTTCTTTCCTGGTAGGCTGCACTGTTATAATTTGCTTATCAGATAGTAGTTACTGTATAAGCTTGGCACTGCGTTAAAAAAGGCCTCATGGCCAATTAATGTGATCCTAGAATTCAGATTATACTTGCCTTATTGCATCTAAAGATCTAATCTTAGAAGGTGCTGAGAGGACTCCAATTTTAAATGACCTCATACATTTTTAATGAAAGTATGAGAAAGAAAGTGAATGCAACTGCAGAGTGAAGCAGGTGTTGGAAAGCTCTAGCATTTCTTAGCAGTATCCACAAACAATTAATTTATTTGGGTTTTTTTTCATACCACCAATGCTAATCTTATATTGTGTCTCTGTATCTTTGACTTCTTTATAAAATTAAATATTATTATGTTGTGAGGGTTCGTGGACAAAATTCGCTTTTTCCCCCCTGTAGAATCATGCCATTAATAATAATGAAAGAGGGTATGACAATGGAAGCATTTTCTGACAAATTCCAGAGGTACCTTCCTTGTATTTGAATGGAGGTAAAGATACTTTGGTATAACAGACCTTCTTGTCTTATTTTTCTCCTCTCTCTAGAAAACATAAAGGAAGTTTCTGCTGAGATGTAGCAGAGACATTTTTTTCTTATGGGTTCCTCAAGTTAGCAGAAAGTGATTCTGTAACATTTTTTCTGGCAGGGGCTTCAAATAGTAAAGAACTGATGTGTACACTCTCTGGAGGGATATTGGGAATAATTTTTTTCAGCTAAATCACTGACCAACCTCAAAATAAACATTCAGAAAGAAGACTGAAGGGAATGGGAAAAGATCCAGATTGAATGTGTGCTGAAAGACAAATAATTTGCCTTTGGTCTTTTGATCTAATGGCTTCCCTCAGGATCCTGGACTGCAAGGTGAGGAACAAATACTGGATTTTTGTAAGGGCAAGTTAAATGGGAAAGAGCCAATACTGATTGGTCCCAAATTGAGTGTTTCAAAATGATGCAAAGTGAAACCTTGTAACCAAAAGTGCGTAACTGATGCTCTTGGTTTGGGTAACCCCAAAGGGGGGAGCATTACCACACATGAACCAGGCTGCAGATCTGAGGCAGCAGCAACTTCTGATGAAAAATTAGCTGGGGGCTATAATCAGCAACAATGGAAAACTTGAAGGGAGTGACCCTCTTGGGCTTTCCCAGTTGAAATCAGGGCTGCACGACTGAGGCCTAACAAGTAAAGGAACAGTGAAGACATAAAACAACAGTCAGGAGTTCCCTACTGGAGGACTTCTGACTTTTAGCAAGCACACAGTTGGCCCCAGACAAGTGCTGAATTCAAGATTTTGCAAGAGTGCTGAGCAAACAGAAGCTGGCATTAATGAAATATTTACTAGGTGTAAATTTCTCACCCCTATGCAGGGTGAATGAAATGTGAAAAATAAGATAGCATTAGTGAAAGAGGCCTAGGGCAGTTGAGAGAAAGCAGGATCTGCATAAGAATACACTGAAATGTATTTCTGCAGAAAATTATGTGATGTAGTGTTTCAAGTGCTATATTCTTAGTTGCCTTTTTTATGACTTGTACTTGCAATACTAGAATTGTACAGTGGAGTCAAAGCACTTGTGAGCAATAGGAGTGAATGGTGTTTGAATCCCAAAGCACTAATTTCTTTTTTAATTATTATTTGTTAGTAGCATTCTAGCAGACACACAGCAATTATTAGTAATGCAGTATTAAGTGTCAGATGTGAGCTGATAATGCCTGTAGGGCTACTAGAGCCAACAAACATTTATTTTGTGTTGAAAGGTCTTGGAAAACAAATACTCATCTTATGCTGTCTACTTGGAGTCCACCTTAGCATTTCCTTGGAAAGCCTCAGACAGACACTTTACAATTAATCAACAAGATGCAAGGATCACCAGGAGGCGAGAATGCAGTACCATTGACATGACACAGAGAATCCCATTCTTCAGCGTTAAAAAACAAGGCAATGACTGGAAAACCACCTGCTTAGAAAAGCATTGCTTTTGCCACCTTGTGCTGTTGCGTTTGCTTTTTAAATTCCTTTCCCTCTTGTTCTTACTCAGAATGCCTCCTTAATCCTGACATTCTAGTTTCTTTATTCAAGCCCTTTATTTCCTCTCCAAACTCTTTGAAAACATTTTTTTCATGTGAAATACTTCTCATACAATATTTTCTAAGTAGACCTTCTGTGTGTTTAGTACAGGCTTGGTTTTGAACAGAGATCAAGAACCACATAGCTACTACCTGTTTTATAATGGTGGCTTATTCCAACTAACCTCAGTATGGCCTTCAGCACTCTTACCTGCTCTACCTTTCAACATTGAGTACCACCTTAATCCAATCTTTTGACATTTCTTCTGTGGAACAGAAAAAGTGTCTGTCTCTCTGTCTGACTTTTCAAAGTTAATCTCCCTAATGGGGAATTTTGTTTTAAAATTTTATCTGTATTTTCTACTCCCCTTCTTCTATCTTCAGCTTATTCATCTTTTTCCTATGTTTTGAAGTCCACTAAAAGCATTCATTCAGCAGAGTATGTAAACAGAATCTTTGTTCAGTAAAATGCTTAATTATGTTTTTCGGTGGTGTTCTTACAAATGAGTTAAGAGCACATGTAGTACTGCACTGGGACCAGTGCCTGTCCTTGTGAAGGGCAAGAATTAAGCAGAGTCTTATTCATGTATCTCTGCAGTTCTCTCTCCCCTTCCTTCTAACACTCACCCTCAGCTGAGGACAAGATGCCAACCACTGAATAACTTGAAGGCAAGACAGCTGTATCTGAATATAGTAGCTTCCATCAACCTCCCTGTAAAATGTCACACTCTGGTTATTGCAAGCATTTTGGAACAGATGGCCAGGTAGGAAGTGTGGCACTCAATTAAAATTCACTGTAGCACCATCTTTCACCACCAGTTTTCATAGAGTCACAAGAGGTGCAGGCAATTCTTCTTAACTGTTTTTTTGTTTTGTTTTGTTTGTTTGTGGTTTTGGGGGGGTTGTGTTTGTTTGTTTGGGGGTTTTGTTGTTTTTTTTTCTGCAGGGCCCTATATATTTACACCCTATAAAGTAAGAAATGCCTGATGATTGGGGTAAAAGGTGTTTTTAAATATTGTTCTAATTTCATCTGGCATCAAGCTGTCAGAGTTTTGGAGGGAATATGAAATGTCAGACCCTGAGACTCCCAATTTTCATATTATCTGTGGCTTTGAGATACTCCCGTCTTGAGAAGAAAGTATATTGATATTTCTGTCCAGTTTATACTGGAGGAAATTTTTATGATTATCCTATTCATCTGCTGAATTATTTTGAGCTTTGCTAGCTTGCTACTGTCCCTCGCAGCCTGGGAGGAGCAGGGGTCTTGTCGGAGCGAGAGGCAGAGGACGCGCGGGTGGCAGGCAGGCAGAGCTGGGACTGCCACACATCCGGCAGGGGGAAGTGTTGTTCTAAAACACCCGCCCTGCAGGAGAGCCTTTGTTGGTCACTGCGAGCCACGTTACCGCACCAGGAATCGATGATCTGGAGCGTATGGAACACGTGATTTAGAAATTGCCAGTAGAAGACAAAGAAGCTTTAGCAAATGCCAGAAAGAGCAAGTGAGATAATAATTAGGATGTGCCAGGGAATTAAATTAAATTATGTTAATACCTATGAAGCGTACGTGTTTTTATTCTCTTCAGGAGAATAAATGGTAGTATGGAGTTTTAGGAGTTAAAGAGTTGTGATCTGCTTGTTCATGCTTCACCTAAATATGCAGCTGTAGCCTTTCATACCAAAAGACAGGATCTTGAGAATCAGATAGCCAGAAACGCACTTGGTGATCACAAGGCAAGTTGTCATAGGGTGCTTTATTTACAGAACTGGCTCAGCTTCAGATACTGCTGCCAGCATGATCACCGATCAAGATGCTGCTGCTCCTGCAACTCCAAGCACTGCTGGAGAGTTAAAAGACAAGACTAATATCATCTCTGTAATATTAAAAAGGATTTTCAATAGAAGATATTTCAAAGTGAATTTTTGACTGTATTATCCTTTTAAATATACAGCACTTTACAATATAGCTTTCCCTTTCTTACTGCATGAGATTTCCCAAAATTGTACAAGTGAAGGGGTTGAAGCAGATGCTCTGGATACCCAATAGTCACATTGAGCATAACAGATATATATATATATATATATTCAAAATTGTGCTTATGATATCTAAATAGCAAGTTAAAAAAGATCAGGGGATGGCACGATGTGTCAAAGGAAGCTCAACTTTCACAGTATTGTCAAGCTGTTGTTTTCAGCATCTTATAAATGGCTGTCACAAACAAACAGAAAGGGTGCTTGGAGCTTGAAGAACATTTTCCAGATAAAGTTGCTTGAAAAAGACTGGAAGAAATTAATCCTGAAATAATTGTCACTAAGCTAACCTTAAAGATGAGCTTTAAAGATCCTCTAGGCATAGAGTGAGTAGCTGCACTGCTAAAACAGTGTTTTTTGAGTAAGATGTTAACAAAATATTTCCTTTGCTCAGAGATTGGTGTGGTGCGACTGACGGGTTGAGTCCTCCCCTTGTGCTTCTCCAGGAGCTACTCAGTATCAGAGCAAAGAACTAAACCCAGATAATTGTGCTGCAATCTTCTGCTCAAGCAATTATGAACCTTATGAACATTAACTTCCGTGTTCTGATTTAATTCAATACTTTGATTCTTAGCACAAATAGTTCTTGGTTTTATAACTTAGTCAAACATTAACTCGTCTTCCTAGCATATTGCTGACAAAAAGAAAATATGGCAGATCCTGGAGACAGACTTTTCATTTTTGGGTTGGTAGAAAGCAAGATTATAAAATGAGATGTACTTTTATTTATTTTGCTCATGGGCAGGGGATATAGTCCCAGTAAAACAGACTAAATCATTCCTCAGGGAAACCCTAATAGAGCAGAAAATTTGTCTCGACGATACAGCCAGCTAAGGAGGTGGCAGGTCATGAGACAAAAGGGAATTGGTCTCCTGGGAAGAGGCTGGCCTGCTCTGTGCTGTTTACCAAACCTCACCAACGACTCTTGGAGCGGTAATTGCAGACAATGCCACGATGTTGACATCTTTGTGGTGACAGTAGCTGTTTCTCTGAGGTTAGATTACTATCAATGTACATGACCCTAAATAGAAACTATCAGCCTAAAACAAATACATTCCCTGCCAGGCTACCACCGTGACTGCAGACTAGGAAAACAAATGGGTTTGTATTTGGCTTTTTTTCAGCACACCTTTTCACTGGTATTTCTACATGTGTGGATTAAAAAGTGAGGTTCCCTTTCGTTTTAATTAGTTTCACTTTTGGCTCCAGTGCAATGCTTGTGCTTCCTCAAAAGTATGATATATTTTAATGTCTCTTTAAATTGAAACGAACACTGCTAGCTAAATCTGTGCTGAATAAATATTTGAAAACTGTGAATACATTTTGAAAATTGTTAACTTTTGCAAAGCTTAGTGTCTTTGCTATTTAAAATGAACATGGTTTTGTACAGCTGCAGAGAAAAGGATTTTTGTGTTTCAAGGAGGAAAAGCAATATTTTGAAAATAGTCCCTTTCCCCACGAAATTGATGATTGGACAGAGAATAAACATTACCATAGCAGAGCCAGTGTAAGGAGTGTAATTATACTGTAAATAGAGCTTAGACTAGGTCCTTGCAATGGTGTTACTAATAATGAAAATATGTCAGGACAATTACTTGAATCGAGTGAGCTGTTTGCACGACTAAGTGGAGGGAGACAGAGCCCATTTGCCCCAGTTTTTGCAGAAATCTAGGTAGGAATCAAAATTTTCCTTCAGGCTTTCATGCCTTTGCCCAGCAGAACCAGCCTCTTCAGACATCTGGGGAAGGGAGCTGCACTGCCCACTGGGAAAGAGGAGGTGAAGTAGGGAAGTCAAATGAATTATGACTTTTTAAAAACGTTGTGTTTACTTGTAATCTTTATAACATCGGTGTCAGGTTTTCAGTGGAACTAAGAGCCATAGAAGAGTCTGGCCGCACAAACTTTTGACCGTTCCTGCCAGAAAGGGTGGTGGGCGTTGGGTGTCCTTGGCCCCGGAAGGAGACCCCCGGTGCTGCAGGACATTGGCAGCGGCGGTGCCGCGGCTGGGGCTCGGCGGGGCGGGAGCTCATCCCGAATGCACCCGCGCGGTACCGCTCCCCACCATCCCCAGCACCCCCGACCCCGCTCCTTCCGCTCGCCCCCAGCGGGGGTCGGGGCCGCTCCGGGATCCGCAACCCGTCCCAGTCGAAGCCTCCGGTGGGATTCAATTGTTTTTCGCCAGCGTCAACGTCTCTATTTTTATTCCCTAACGGCCGGCGACAATGGCTTTCTCACTTCCTCCACCTCTTCCAACGGCTCGGGTTATTTAAACACCGGCACGGAGAGGGGGAGGGTTGCCGCCTGCGGGCCGACACGGCCGCGGTGCAGCGCCGGGAGGCTCTGAGGCGGGCGGGCACGGCCGCGGTGCCAGAAGCTGCCCGCACCGCCGGGAGGGGCGATCAGGCGGCTCCGCAGGTGAGCGGCGGGGCCGGGCCGGGGCGGGCGCGGCGCTTTTGTCCGCCGCAGCTCCCCCGCCCCCGGCCCGTCAGCGGCGCCGCCNGCGCGCGGACCCAGCGCCGCTGCGCGGGCGGCCCGGGGGGGGCGGTGGCAGGTAAGGGAGGGGCGGCTGCCGCTGACAGGTGCCCCACAGCCCCGGCGTGCGGGGGAGGCGCGGGCGGAAGGAGGGGGAGCGGCACGGAGCGGGGCTTTCCGAGGGCAGCTCTCGCAGTACCCGGTTTTCCCGGGGTTGCCCCTCCGCCAGCAGAGCGGGAGGGCGCTGCCGTCCCGCGGGGTGCCCGGCACCCCTCGTCGGGCGGCCCGTGAGCCTGCGCGGCGGCCGCCCCTTCCCCCGGCGGCGCCCGGCGGCGGGGCCGCTCACCTGCCGTGGCTCCGCGGGCCGAGGCAGAGAGGGACGGGGCGCGGAGCGCCGAGCGGGTCTGTGGCCGCCCCGGGGCCCGCGGGCGGAGCTCGGCGAAAACCGCTCGGTGGTTTGCGTAACCGATATCTGCGCGTGTCCTCGAGTGACCCGGGCGCTACAGGTCGCCTGGGGCCGCCTTCCTCCGCCCCGGGCTCGCCTGGCCGGGTGGCAGCTGCCGCCCTTCGGCCCCGGCGGTGCAGGCGGCACCTGCCCTCGAGCAAGTGACAGGCGGGAGCCAAGTCCCAGCCTCCCCGTAGGCGAGAAAAGAGTTAGCTCAGTGTTGAGGCCTGACAGTTCTATTTGTCGAACAAGAACTGTCTTATCTGTCGTTGTCTTCCTTTCTGCTGTCTGGCCAGCTCGTTTCTCATCTCAGCTAGTCAGGGATCTTGTCGCAGCCCCTTGCGGGGCAGCCTCTCTTAGCGCCCTGGCTGACTTTGTGCCCGTCTGCTCAGGGGTGAAACTGAGGCAGCTTCCTGGCCTTGGGTCAGAATTTTACCGTAGTGAATACTGCGGTTGACCAGTTATGTAGGAGTGATTAAAGTCTTCCCTAAAGCTTAATTTTATATTAAAAGTATAATTAGTTATGCTGATAAGGTAAACTGTGCTTGAATTGGCCTGTAGTGTGGTCATTTAAAACTGTACCTGTGAGGTAGTCCTAGAACAAGCTAGAAGCTATGCGTTCTCTTACGGTTTCAAGTATTTTTGCTATATGTTCTGCTGATTCCCAGCCTTGTCTGTTTGCTGAAAAGGTAAGGCATAGATTATTTCAGATGTCTTGGAATTTTTTTTTAAGTACCTTCCTAGCAGGGAGGGCAACAGATTAGGCCTTACTGATCTGTATTGTTTAACTTAAGCTTTCAAGAGAGCGGTGAAGGAAAGCCCATGAGGTTTAAGTAGTGAAATCTTACAGTACTTGTAGAATTTAAGTATTGTCCATCTACATTGTGCATGTTTTCTTCAGTATCCATGTAGCTCAGATGACAGTGTGAAGAATAGAAGAGGTAATTTTTCCTCAGTATCTGTGGCCCTGAGCAGCACAACGGACGTGAAATTAAATGAGAATGATTATGGCAGAGAACCAGTAGCTAATATATGATATGGGGGGGCGGGGGGGGGGAATTTAAGGTTGTTCTTGAGTGTTTAAAGCATTCTGTTGTAGCCAGATAACAAATGTTTATCAGAGAGTTTTACATTAGCATATATTGTTACATTCTACTGAATTTTACATTCACATAATGCAATTGACTTATAACTTCAGCAGGATCCATGTAACTTTTAGAAATTGTACGGTATTAACTTGCTAGTTCTCTTACACTTTTGAGAGAAGGGAGTCGCTGGTTGGCTTGTATTTGTTTCCTCTTTCAGGAAAACATGATTTTTATGGGGAGAAAATTGCTTGTTGTTTATTGCAAGTTACCAATGCAGCTGTTGTTTGAAGTTAATGAAAGCATGTTTAATAATTTTTAGAGGGGGACCAACAGTGCTAAGGAAACATCCATCAGGATTTCAGCATTGTAAAATGAACCTTGTAGAGCAGTATGTCATTGTCAAATATTTTTCTAAGGGGTTTCTGAAGGGGGGTGGAGGGGAAATCTTGTCTTGCTTTAGCTGCTGCTGTGCCTGCTCCGCCTGATGCGCTACAGGTAGCAAAAGA
Organism: Nicator chloris; assembly: GCA_013400495.1. NCBI lineage: Eukaryota > Metazoa > Chordata > Aves > Passeriformes > Pycnonotidae > Nicator > Nicator chloris. The sequence continues at coordinate 27,956 of WAAE01016141.1, forward strand.
GACTGTGGCTCCAATAATACTGCTTCAGCTTACAATACCTACTGCTAAAGCCATAAAGCTTTACTCAGCTAGGATTAGAAATGGATGTTTCATGTGACTAAGGGGATAAGGTGTGGTTTATATGGATCTTTGTGCTGCCTATCTAAACGTTTCATGCTGCTCTCTGTATTCTAAGCGCTAACCTGTGGGCTGTATTTATCCTTAGGCATCCTTAGAACAGCTGTTCAGCTGTTGTCTTGTAAATAGTGTTATTCTGCCAGTTGCTTTTGCAGTTACTGTTTTGAAAGATAAGTTAGCAGTCTGTGCTGTAGTTAGGAAGCTATTTGGTTCAGATATCACAGGTAGCCATGTAGAAGGTTCAGAAAGGTAAAGTGGAATTAATATTCTAGCATTTACATATGCTGGCTTTAATGTTTAAGTGGTACAGGTTCTATAATTCTAGTTAGAGTTTTACCAGATTTGGTGAGTGAGCTCCAGTTTATTGTACTAATGCCTGGGTTTGGGGATTACTTTCCCCAAGAGTAGTTAGTCTGCTACAAATTAGTTCTGGAATTAATTTTTAGCTAGTTGAAATCAAATTGTAATTCACTGTTGAACTAAAGGGTTATAATACATATGAACAGTTTCCCCAGCTATTTGATTTAAATTTACTGATATGAAAAGGCTGTGCTTTGTAGTGGTGTAGTACCTTGGGAGGAAGGCAGATGATGCAGCTCTCAGTAAAGCTGTTACAAATGCAGTTCAAGGTACAGTGCTGACATACTCTCTGCTGATATCCTCTCTTCTGATGTACACCTGAGAGGATTCTAGGGTTTTTTCAACAATCAGAAGCAAATTGTGGAGAACTTGTAATGGACTATTTTCAATTTAATTTCATTGATGTTGCTCTGTTTCATAATAATGTATTTGCACACACTGAAATAAATTATGTGACTGCATTGCCATCATAAGGGCTCAGTGTCCAAGTACATTTGGGTGCTGTAAACTGGAATGCAATTTCTTATACTGAAATTGAGAATTTAGTTTAGTTTGAAACTAAAGGGATTAAAAATGCCGGTAAGGGGTCTGGTGATACCAGTGAGAATATGGTAGTAACACAATCTGGTTGCTACTAATTGTGAGTAGAATTTAGACATTGTTACAAACACTTTGTTTCTTTGTGAGATAGTAGTTTGAATTGTGATTTTAGTTAGAAAAGTTTCGGTTTTGCGACACAACAGCTGCAAAACCGTGGTCAGGTAGTTTACTCAAGCTTAATTAAAGTGACATTGATTTTTAGAGCTCTTTTTTGAAACCCCTGAAAATGTAACCTGTTATTTCCCAGACATTATTGCCTTAGTTTCCTGGGGAAAATACCAGTATTCTGTGAGTAGTTCAGGTTGTGAAATATTTATTTAGCTGCTTTCTGGTAGCTAAATAAATCATCTGTATCCAAATATGAGGGTCTAATGAGCTGGAATTTATTAATAGCACATTGTGATTTTAATACTAAAGTATTAGTCCTTTGAACTAATTTTTTCAATCTGAATGAAAGCAAAATCTTGGTGTGTGTTTGTTGTGTAATCCAAAATATTTGAAGAAGGGACAGAATTTGAACATTTTTAATTAAAAACTTTGTTTCTAGCCTATGTTTAAATTATTCACAAGATAAACTTTAATTTCCAACCTATGCCAATGCAAGTGTGAAAGTGATTGTTGCTTTTCCAGTGTCTTTTCCAAGTAAACACTTTATATTAAACATTAGCATTGTTTAAATACTAACTTTCCAGTGACATGGACTACAAAGTTGGGAAAATTATTGCTTAATTGAAGTGAGATGGGATATGTCAGTACTCAAGTGCTTTACCAAACAGGAGTTAAAAGCAGTGCCTGCTTTGCTTCAAATTATTATTTCATTTCTCATAAATATGGGGCTAGAGGTTTTTTACTTCAAAGTTCTTAATTGATTCAGGTGATGATAAAACCTTGACTCTTGTTTTTGTAGTTCTTAGACTTGGCTTCCTACCAAAGTGTGTTTCTGATAATACTGCTATCTGAAAAAGCTTCCCAGCTGTTGGGTCTCTTCAGACAGCCTACTCAAAAAAGGAAATTTTGCACAGTTGGAGACTTGCACAGTGCACTTGGGTTTGATGAAAGTACAACACGTGAACACAGGTCCTAAACTAACTTGGTGTTTGTTCAGGAAACAAAGCAGGATTACTGTGGATTTACTGTACAATTCAAGTCTGATCACTTGTTTGTGGTTCTGAAACTTACCATTGTTCTAGGAGATGCTTCTGATAGGCACAACACAGCTTTCAGCTCTCCTGGTCACATGCATATGTGCAGCTCAGAACTGTACGGTTATGTTTAGGCATGCAGTTTGTACATCCACTACCACACAGTGTGTGCAATGTGAAATTTGTCTTTCAGTCTGTTCATTTGATTAAAAGAAGATGTAGCTGGTTGCTTTGTCCAATTAGTAAATACATAATGCAGAGTAATATGAATAGGAAGATACTTAAGAGGCTGAGGGGGTTGTGCAGGCAGATTGCACACTGCTGGAGGATTGATAAAGCCTGTTCAATTTCCATTTCAAGCAGGCTTCTATTTGACTCCAGTCTCAAGTTTTTCCTTTTCTTACTTTGGGGTGAGGATATTCTTTAAAAAGACAATAAGATGGGTTTCAGGAGAGCTGGCATACAAAGAGTGCCTGAATTTGCATCAGATATCAATTGGAAATTTATCTGTTCTTATTATTCTATTTTAGCTGTTTAGATCAAACATCTAGAATCAAGTGTTTCAGTTTGTCAGGCTGGCATTCATGAGTAACTGTCTTTCCTGTTAAACAAGATGAAAACCTGCTGCTTCTGAAAGGAGATACGAGCCACTACTGAAAATCCAAGTCAGCTTTCTGATGTCAGAACTAATAGAGTGAAATCAGATGTGTTTCTGTATTGCTGCCCTCATAATTATATTTTCCTAGATGCAATTAAGTTCTTGTCTGTGGAAGTAATAATATTCCCTTCTAGAAAGTTCTTCATTAATCTTACACGACATCAGGAAAACTTAAAAGGCTATTTTTTGACCATTCTTAAATCTTGTAGCTATATTTGTACATGGTAATAATTGTCTTGCAGAGACAGGATACATTTGGTATATATTTTTTGTGACCTCAGTTGCTGTTTCCGTTCTCAACATCTGCTATCCTGAGAGAATGCTGCTTGGTCTTAGCAGTCTATAAATATTGAAAAAACTTCAGTATCCTTTTTTTGGCCAAATGTTGAAATTTTAAGTTATTGTACTAGATAGTCGTTCATATTTTAGAAACATCAGAATTATTCTAGGTAGGATGAGGACTACAAGTACAAGTTAATATTTCTGACATCGGACAAAGGTGATAACTGTCTGAGCACTATAAGAAAAGGAATAGCATGTATTTCCAGCTCTTAGAACCAAACAGAAGCTTAGTACAATCCAAAACAGCTAAATACCTAGTAAGAACTTATTAGTATATAATATTCCTCATTTAAATAATTTTTAGAAAATAGCAGAAATATTACTGTGATTTTACAGTTGGGAAGTTTGAGTTGGAAGGAAATAAAATTACTTGCATGAAGCGATTCAGCTGTCAGAAGTAAATTATTAACTAGATTAGGTATGGGTATTGTGTTTGAAAGCAATGTTTGAGGTAGGAAATTCATGTAGAATGGAGGTTCTGAGTAACAGTAACCGCTGGATTTCAGCATTCTGCTCTCTGCAGAAGTGGTTCGCAAAATGCTGGCACCTTCCATCTTTGTCTAAATGCAGTGTGGTTGAATTCCTTATTCCTTTATTTAGAAATAGCAAATCAGAATATGAAGGTGCTTTAGTTAATACCTGAGTACATATGGTATTACATTACCATGTAATAAATGATGTTCCTAGCCTAGTTATAGCAACGTGATATCTTGTGGATAGCAAAATTGACCCAAATGCTTACCTGATTTCTTAAGTAGGATTTGTAGTCAGTGTACTTTATTCTGCTGTGACAGCAGCACTCCTGAGTACTCAGAGCTGGTTCAGGTTTGTGGACATACTCCTAAGTCCTTCCTTCTGAGAATATTCTCTTATTTCAGACTGGTTTCCAGTAAGGTTACTGAAGTTGTCTTGGCTGTTTCAAATGTCTTTGGCCATTTATGATTTTATTGAGGACACTGAAAATGGAAAGAGGTGTATGAGCAATTCCTTGCCTTTTCCCAAGGAAAGAGGGTCTCCTGTTATGTAATTCTGTTTTATGCTGCTGGGTCCTTTGTACTGTTACTGCTCTTGAAGACAATAAGCTATAGTATAAATAAAAAAATCTGCTTGTAGAAAAATCTAATAGTATTTAAGTTTTGAATATTCTCTAGTGTTCTCTCTGTTTTGCTTTCTGATGTCCTGAGCAAGGCAGCACAATGAATTGACATCATATCTCTGTGACTTACAGAAACCAATGGGATAAAAATTAATTTTCTATTGTAATACTAATCTTGGCATGCAAAATAAAATAGATACCATTGATGCTCATTCAGAATGCTGGAGGGACACTGCTGATACCATTGTCTTATGGTTACATAGTCATATTTGCCAGCATGAGAAAGACCCAAAAACATGGTTACAAGAATAAAAAGGTATAATAAGCTTGAAAAATCTTATTTCATGCTGTTGGAAGGTGTCTGACTCTGTGTTAGTACTGGGATGAAGGAATTGATCTACTGTTGTGTAAGGTGTTTTCTGGGAGGGATTCCAAAGGTGCAGTTAAAAGATCTAGGCTGGGACTGGTGAGGTTGCTTTTGGTGTCATCTTGCTTGTTTAGGAAAGAACAGATGAAGAACCAAGAGGACTTTTCCTATTTAGTGTTCCAGATGTGCTCCAAGATTTCATTGGAACTTGGAAGTAAAGACTGTAGTATCTTTAGAACTGAGTTACTGACTTTAAAACCTAATTGGGAGATGGAGGAACAACAAAGGAGGCCTATTGGTCTCGATATCACTTGAGAGTGTAATCTGTGCCAATTCCCTGGTATCTTCCTTGACACATTTGGGCTGGAATGCTTGACAGCATGGCATGCCTGCAGTCATCTCTGGAGAGAGTTTTCTCTTGTGGTTTAAATTAGCATTAGCTGAGCACTGATGGACTGTGTGCTTCTGTCCTAAGAAGGCAGATGCATATCCAATACAATTCTCGCCCTTTGTTTTCATCCCCACTATATTCTCATTCTTCTTTCTCTTATGCTAGAAAGCCCCTTCCTTTAGTCTGCTTTCTTAAGTCACTATTCCTTTGAGCATTGTTAGTCTTGCAGTTCTGATTCTGGTTTTGTTGCTTTTTTCTAATTGAGATGAGAAGGCTCTTTAGATATCCAGATTAGGTTTGTATGGGGATGGTGCCCATTTTGCTGCAAGTATTTTCTGCATATTAGTGAAGGACAGCCTTTGCTGCTCTGAGAGCTACGTCATTGGTGGCACATTCCTCCAATAATTTCCTTTTCATAGTGGAACATGTGAAATATACAGCTGCTTGAAGAAATGTAAATTAATGGAGCAAATAAGAGTCCAAGTAAATAGAGTTTCCAATGAGCACTAATTAAATATTGGGATGAAACAAGATAAGTATCTATTGTATGGTCAATACAAAGCACTCTCTTCTGAATAGATGTTTACATTGATATTTATTGTAGTCAGTATTTTAGAGGCCGATATGTCTCAAGTTTTAAGTTATAACCTTTATATATTTTAAAAATGCATCTCTGAGTTTGGAAATAGTACTGAGGCAGTAGAGCTGTACAAAACATAGCTTACCATAAATGCTCAGATTTGATTGGAGTCCAGATTCTGTTTGGTTCATTAGAAAGCACCATGGCTACAAATGGAGTGATAGGTTCTGGACAAGCAGACAGCTTGTTCTCAAAGAGATCAATCATGTTGATACAATTACATGAAAACAAAGCTGGTCTACCTTTCATTTTACTGTATTTTTTTTACCATTGGAGGTCTTACCTATTTAATTCTGTAACATACTTGTTCAGAAACTTAAGTTTCTACCTACTTACAATTTTTTCTACATTTTATTTTGTAGGATTTTTGTGTAAACTGTCTGACCTATCTCTTTGGTTTTTAACTTGGGTTTAAACTGAATCTTTTTCTCACTAGTAAAGGCCTTTCTAGGAATAGGCTGTGACCTATTTCAACTAGAACACCATCCTTAATTTGAGGAGAGGGCTGGAGAAAGTGCTTTTACTAGTTAAAATATATCTGAATGTGAATTTGTATTTGAAATTGCTCTATGGGATAGACTAGAATGAAATAAAAAGCACAATTAACATAACTTGTAAATGCAAATCTCAAATGCAATTTCATTACACAGTTTAATCTTCAGAATAGTTGACCTGTTTTTACCCTCCCGTCTGCTGTTGAGAGTTAAGCTCAAGTAACTTCATGCACTTGGGCAGACCTAACTGATGTGAGCCATTATCTCTTGTGGCCCATAGGTATGTAATTTTAGGCATCTGGAATGTTTGAATGTGGTCCCTCTCCCTACTGAGTGTTTGAACAGTGACATATTTTACAACCAAAGCTTACCTCTTGACTGGCCTTCCTTGAATAGAGAAAAGGCTCAATACTTAGATATCAGTGATATTTAATGAGAAGTTAGTATGACTCAAGGAAGACAGTGGTCTTTTTTGGGGGCTGCAGGCACAGGAGGAAAATGCATAATGTAACATATCTAATCCTGCACAGTCAGGTTTCAAAAATAAGTCTTTTGCTTGTAAAGCAAATCAAATTGTAGTAAAGCATATTTTCAATTTGGATTAGACTGCAACTTTATAAAGACTTTAGACTATATAAAGTATTTTTCTTGCATTAAGTGTACCAGAGAGAGAAAGAAGGGTGAAACTGCCTTTGTTTTTTTCTGCCTAAGGCCTTTTGTGTTGAACCTGGGAACGTTCGAGTTTTTAGGTAGTTGAGGAAGCTGAGATATACTTGCCATGTTCTACTCTCGTTTTTCTCAGCTTCATGAATAGATGGTAGTGGTAGAGTGAGGTAGTAGTTGCTTAATTTTTTTTGTAAGATTTTTTTATCAACTTATGGGCTGTGCAGTTAACTCTGCACATTAGCAGAGAAGGGTAAATCTTGTAAAGTACCAATGTTAGTGTAGCCTAACTCACTAAATTTTGAACTATGTTTACAATTTTTTTCCCCCAGAAATTACTTGGCTATATAGACTCATGTAAGCCTTCCCCAGAGAGCAAGGATTGATTCTTAAGCAGTGTAAAACTTTGCTGTTACTGTTCTACACCTTATGTTCAGCCGTCTTGAGAGCAGGAGTGTTTAAGAAAGGCAAGGGCCTCTAGTCAGTCCACATGGTTGAGATTGTCTGTAGTTGTAATTTCTGAGTATTTGGAAAGACTCTAGGTCTTTGATTATTTGAGAGGTTGATATAGCAGACTTGTACTGATGTTTATGTAGCGTTGAAGATGCAGTGCTCGAGGAATATGCTGTTTATTGTAAAGTGTGGGAAGGTCTTTGGATTTGTTTTAAATACAAAAGGATAATCACTTACACATGTTTAATTGTCACCTGTGATCACCTTCAGAAGGAGCTGGAAAGAAGCTTTCTCTAATCTTGTTTGTGTTGTTCAGCATTCAATGGAATACAGATTCAAAACCACAATCTCTGTCAAAGAGGCCCTACGACTGAATCTGTGTATGCACACAGGTGACCAAAGTACAGATTCTTAAAGGATCACTGCTTGAAAAAGGGAGAGGCACTCATGGCACCAGAACTCTTGCAGTACCTCGCTGTTTGTTGTTTACAGAATACTTGAGAAAGGAAGCAGTAACAGGCCAATAAAAGGAGACGTTTTTGCCAGGAAAGATCTGGTTTGGATGATGAGTGTGTGTATGGGTAACGTTTGTTTATTTTTGTTCCTGTGGGAATTTTCGTGAGGGTTTATTTGCAAGGCTCAGGCTGTGCTGTGAAACCATAAGCAGGTACTGGGGACCTCATAGGGGAGTCTCAAAACTGCCTTTGAAGCAAAACCGACGATGCGTTTAGTTTATTATCAAACTTAATTTTCCATCCAAAACTTGAGAAGGAAAAGTGATATATTTAAACTAGCTAGAAGCTGAGTTGATACTGTAGTTCAGGAATGACTTTTGATAGAAAATTGATAAAACAGATACATTACTTAGTATGTCAGCATTTCCTTATCTAGGCTGAAAAGCAACTGCAAGAGTCTAAGGAGACTGCCTGAAAACTTGGTGGGTGTGTTTCTTTGAGGGGGAGGGGGGAAAAAAGCAAGATAGAGGGGCCACAGGAGTACATGTCAAGTAGTTGTATAAAGCTCTAGTTGTATAAATCTGTTTTGATTAAATTAGTATGTCAGAAACACCAGCTGAATATCGTTTAGGGAGGACAAGCAAGGTAATTGCCTTGCTGCAAAGACATCCCCTGCTAAATGTGCCTAAGATTCTGTGAGCAATGCCCAAATGACAGAGTAATGCAATACTAAGTAGCCTTTAGGCAGCTAGGGGTGGTGGTGGGTGTCTGATAGTTGTTGATAATATTTTCCAAAATGAGAGCCTGTTATTCACCTTTTGGATCTGTTTCTGTTGTTCTGATTTAATAAGTCTTGAAGTAACTAAAAATTACCTGGATTTTAGTGATTTTTATTACTTTATTTTTCTGGCCTATGCTTCTATATTGGTCTGGAGTAACTCTCCCGAAGTCATCGTTTTGCCTGGGGATAAGCTTCATTCTGTCTTCTTCTAAGAAAGATTGCCAATTGAGTTAGGCCACTTTGAAAAGCTTTTATGGCTTTGATAAGGGTTGAAAGCTGCTGGAGATGAGATTTATCAAATCCATTACAGTTCAGCATTATTCCATTTGATTAGTCCCTCTTGGCATACAGATAGGATTTGAAAGAAAAATGTCTTCAGCAAAATTATCATCAATAATTCACATGTTTATGTTACAATTGTATATACTGCTTATGGGAAACTTTATTTCATAAACATAGACTTGTAATGGATACAGATTCTTCATTGGAAGACTTCAAAAAGTAGCCATTCACCAGACCACATTTCAAGTATTTAAATACTTAATATTGTGACATTTGGTTTTTGCTAGAAAGCGTTGTAAAACCACAGCAAGAATGTAGTCTTTTTTCTGGAATCTCTGATGGAGACTTAACAGCTTTCTATTGCAGGGCAGAGAGGTGACAAAGCACCTTCTGTAAAGAGACATCACAAAGCTTCATGGGTCAGTCTCACCTTGAGTTCTCGATCTCTACAAAAACAAAACCCTTTTTTTTTTTAGCATTATGTCATTGATTGCAAAAGGTGTATTGAGTGATGCATACTCTCAAGTATACCAATATGATTTTCACAGAATTGGCTTGAGTTTCATTTTCTGTTCTCCTTTTTGTAAATTTTAGGGAAAATACTTTATCAAAGAGTGTAAACTGTTTTATTGTGCTCTGAATTTTGTCCTTTGTACTGAACAGGTATGCCTTATTCCCCAAGAATACTCCAGTAAGCATTTAGTTATATGAATCATCTTAAAATGTTAGTATTTCCCTGAGTCCCTGATGAGGTTTACACATTTGTCAGGAAAAGAATTGCTCCCATCCTCTTGCTCCTTAGACCTTTCACACTCTGTTAAACTCTCGGCCAATTTACTGATAATTTTGACTTTTCAAGTGTTTTTCTTTATGAAAAATTTGCTATTTTTATCTTTTGATCGTACTTTGTTGAGTCATTCAATACATTCATCTCTTAATGTCTTCTTTACAACTTTAACAGAGGTCCCCAGTATTTCATTTTTATAACAGAGATCAAGCAAGAAGAATTGACTGGTTTTTATTTGAGGTTGGAAGTGAAAAAAAAGTTTCTGATTTTCTTCTGTTCACATTCAAATCAAGCATGTTTGGCTTGAGTCAAGATGTGATCCAGGTATTCTTTGCAGAATGAAAGCCTTAATTTGAATGGATTTAGTATCTCTTTGTGCTTTTATACCAAGAAACTTATATTCAAACCACAAGAATTATATCAAAAGAACATTTTAAAGGCATTTGAGATGTGCTTTTGGAAGTTGGAGTGATTGAAGAAATTGCTATTTTTCAGCAGTGTAGAGCATCACAGTTGCAGAATTTGTAACTTTACATAAATGCAAAACCAGTTGAGCTTAAATGGCTTTTAGTGCTTAGAAAGGAGACAATGTTCAGATAGTGAACAAGTAAATAATTTGAAGGGGGTGACATCTTGTACATCCTTAGATCTTTTTCTCATTGATGTTTGCTATTTGAAATGCTGTTGTGGAAGGAATTATGAGCTGCTGCTCTAATACTCACAGTTTTTGTAGTCTAAATATTTCACAGTCCTATGATAATTTATTTTCCTTACAGGAGTGTATTGTAACCATCCAGTCCTTCTTCAGCCTGTTTCCTTTGGGTGGGCCTGGTAAGTTTTTGTATTCTATTATAAATAGCTTTGTCATTGCAAGAAGGGTTAATTTATTTTTGGTCATTCTTTCCACTTGAATGTGCAGTAAGAATCAGATTCAGCTATTGTTTGACTTTTTATAATGGTTTGTCATCTCTGTTTAAAATTGAAATGTACAGTACTAATATAGTCTAAACAAGAGCCAACATGTGCCCAGGTGGCCAAGAAGGCCAATGGCATCCTGGTCTGTATCAAAACCAGGGTAGCCAGGGGGACCAAGGCACTTCCCTGTGCTCAGCCCTGGTGAGGTCCCACCCTGAGTGCTGTGTCCAGTTCTGGGTCCCTCACTATGAGAAAGACACTGAGGGGCTGGAGTGAGCCCAGACAAGGACAGCGGAGCTGGGCAAGGGTCTGGAGCACAGGTTCTGTGAAGAGCAACTGAGGGAGCCTGGGGGCAGGGTTCAGCCTGGAGTAAAGGAGGATCAGAGGGGAACTTCCCAGTCTTTACAACTGCCTGAGAGTGTAGCCAGGCGGGGGTCAGTTTCCCAAGTAACAAGTTCATAGTTACTTGGGGAAAATAAATTACTTCCTTGTTGAAATAGGACTTAGCTGTAGGCAGTTTCCTGGGTGTTTGGGGATTTTTGTGTTGATGTGACTGCAAAACTTTGACTTTGCATGCTGCATGATCATGTATGGGTACATGCTGTTCCATTTCATGTAGCTGTAGCAATGCCGAGCTTAATGGAGGCACAATGAGGCAGCAGTTCTAATGAAAGCTGCAATGTTTGCTCTTTATTTAGGTTAAGCTCTTAAATAAGTATATGCAATGTTTTCTCCATACAGAATGAAGACAAATGTAAAGATGGCATGTCCAAGGAATTTTAAAAGGTGTAGACCTCCTGACTGAGCAGTGCTGTGTTTTTTACTCTCTTTGATTAGTAAAGTAAGTATGAATCAAACCTATGCTTCTGGGAGTTAAATGTGTCATTTAAATATATATATATATATAACAGTATTGCCCAATAATACGTTGTGCCACCTTAATTTTAATACTACCAATACGGTTCATTCTTTTGATGGGAGAAGATGGGGAATTATGTATAAGAATATATAATACACAAGGGCTTTTTGGGAATTTGTATATTTTTAATTGGGTAGAATTATTTAATCTGGTAGAAAGCTCTAAATTACAAGAGCCATAATTTTAATGTACCACTCTGATTTTGGAATTCTTCATAAATAAGAAATCACGTAAGTTTCTGATGGTAGTGAAGGACTGCTGATAATACATCAGCCACCTCTTTAACTTACACCTGCTTCTTGCTTCTGCTGGAGCAATACCCAAATGTTCGGTTAAAATACACCTTCTCTCATGCTAGTTTCACTCTTTAAATTTTTGCCCTCCCAAGTACCTTTCCCTAAAATAAGTCCATGATGATGGCTGGGGTCAGGGCCCAGAAGTTCTTGGATCCTTTTGCTATGCTCTGGAGTCCACATGTTACACATATTTAAAACTGTGAAAACAGTAATAAACTTCAAATATTTAATGGTGAGATTAAATGGTTGTTACCAATTCTCTAAGAATGCCTTTTCTTTCCTTTTTCTTCTCCCAGCTGCTGTTCTCTCACAGGTGAAAGTCATGATCACGCTAACAGAACTCAAATGCTTAGCAGATGCCCAGTCATCCTACCACATACTGAAACCATGGTGGGATGTCTTCTGGTATTACCTCACCATGATAATGCTGCTAGTTGCTGTGCTCGCTGGAGCTCTCCAGCTTACTCAAACCAGAGTATTGTGTTGTCTTCCCTGCAAGCTAGAATTTGACAATCATTGTGCTGTGCCTTGGGATTTAGTTAGAGCCAACCTTAACGTGTCAGCTAGCTCGACAGCACCGATAATCATCCCGCTTAAAATCCAGAATTATCTCCATCGGCAGCAGTATTCCTACATTGATGCGGTCTGTTATGAGCGACAGCTTCACTGGTTTGCCAAATTTTTTCCATACCTAGTGCTTTTGCATACCTTTATTTTTGCAGCTTGCAGTAATTTCTGGCTTTACTATCCTAGTACAAGTTCCAGGCTTGAGCACTTTGTAGCTGTTCTTCAGAAGTGTTTCGACTCTCCCTGGACAACGCGTGCCCTCTCAGAAACAGTTGCTGAGCAGTCTGCGAGGAAGTTGCCCACAGCCAAATCAAAAACAGCGATTTCATCACCTCAGTGTTCAGGAGACATAGGGGCCAGCAGACAGTCCCTGCCATATTCACAGCATGGCTTGGAAACAACTGGAAGAGAAAACTCAAGTGTTCTTGACAAAATAGAAGGGGAACAAGCTAAAGCTATATTTGAAAAAGTGAAGAAATTCAGAGTACATGCCGAAGAAAAGGATGTCGTATACACAGTGTATATGAAACAGATTATAGTGAAAGTCTTTGTAGTTGTTATAATAGTAATTTATGTCCCCTACTATTTATCATTCATTACACTTGAAATTGATTGTGTAGTTAATGTTCAAGCCTTTACAGGCTACAAAAGGTACCAGTGTGTTTATTCACTAGCAGAAATTTTTAAAGTTTTGGCTTCATTTTATGTCGTTCTAGTGATCTTCTATGGATTAACTTGTACTTACAGTTTGTGGTGGATGTTAAGAAGTTCACTTAAGCAATACTCTTTTGAGAAGTTGAGAGAGAAAAGTAATTACACTGATATACCTGATGTGAAAAATGACTTCGCATTTATTCTTCACTTGGCAGATCAGTATGATCCTCTTTATTCCCAACGATTCTCAATATTCCTGTCTGATTTGAGTGAAAATGAACTCAAACAGATAAATCTTAACAATGAATGGTCAGTGGAAAAACTGAAAAATAAACTATTAAGAAACTCGCAAGACAAGACTGAACTTCACCTTTTCATGTTAAATGGTCTGCCAGACAGTGTCTTTGAACTGACAGAAATAGAAGTCCTAAGCCTGGAACTTATTCCTGAAGCCAAACTTCCTTCAGCTGTGACCCAGCTTGTCAATCTCAAAGAACTCAATGTTTATCATTCATCACTAACAATGGATTATCCAGCAGTCAACTTTTTAGAAGAAAATCTGAAAACCCTGCGTTTGAAGTCTAGTGAGATGGGAAGAATTCCATTTTGGGTCTTTCATCTAAAAAACCTACAAGAATTGTGCTTAACAGGATATTTCATGCTAGATCATCACAACTCCATATACAATGATGGCTTTCAGGGGCTAAAAAATCTGAGATCAATCCACTTAAAAAACAACCTTTCCCGTATACCTCAAGTGGTTACAGATCTTCTGCCTTCTTTGCAACACTTGTCTATCAACAATGAGGGAAATAAACTGATAGTACTAAATAACCTGAAGAAGCTGGTAAACCTGAGAACCTTGGAACTAATTTGCTGTGATTTAGAGCGCATTCCCCATTCCATTTTTACCTTAAACAATTTGCATGAAATTGACTTAAAAGAAAATAATCTCAGAACAGTGGAAGAAATAATTAGTTTCCAACATCTTAAAAATCTTTCTTGCTTAAAATTGTGGCACAACAGTATTTCATATGTCCCAGTGCAGATTGGGGCATTATCAAACCTGGAACAGTTGTATCTAAATTATAATAATATTAAGAATGTTCCATTGCAGCTATTTCTTTGTAGAAAGTTGCACTATTTGGATCTTAGCTATAATAAGCTGACCTCCATCCCTGAAGAAATCGGTTATCTCAGCAACCTGCAGTACTTGGCTTTGACAAAAAACCATGTAAGTAGAACTTGGAATGACTGCTCAAAAACAAAAATAAACTTAAGCTGCCATTTCTTCTGGAACAGCCTCTAGCTTTTGTGGTGTTCATGATAAAAGTAAATCCAGAAAAAAGGGGTGGTGCTTGTTTAATTACTAAAACTTTGGTATCAGCAAAGCTCCCATAATACTGCATAAGTACTATCCTGGTTTGTCGCAGCTTAATGGCTTTGATCCAGAGATGGTATAGGTTAGCATGGCTGCAGAAACATACCTTCCCTTTCCCTGCAGTTGTCATTCCTATGTGGTATTCTAATGGAAGTGAACAGTGTTCAATGTTTACCTTAAAACATTAGACTGAAAGCCAAAGTAAATGAACAGCTGGTTGATGAGCAGCTCAGGGGCATGACTGGGAAGAGGGAAATAATTGTGGTTGGTAACCTCACAATCAGTGCTCAGCTGTCTGACTTGGTAGTGTGGGGCTCAAGCTTGTGACTCTTGAGGTTTATAATTGTTTTCATTGGTGAGGCTGGTTTTGGATGTTACATGTCAGTAGAGTGGGCCAGGACAACTGTACTGCACAGATAACTGCTTGTGCAGGTTTCACAACACAGGAGCTGCTAGTGCCTCTCCACAGTCTTATTCTTGTGCTTGCTCTTCATTAAGTGATTCCTAGGAATAGCAGGCTTTTCCTCTCCCCTGACACACGTCTGTGTGCACACCTGGATGTGCTCCCCCTTCCAGGCTTGGCTTGTGTCAGGAGCTAAGCAGCTTTGTAAGAAAACAGGGATAATAAAACCATGCTCTCAAGCACTTGATCACATAATGATAGAGGAATTACAGTCTTCCTTTTCCTTTAGAAAACTTAAGAGGGTTTTTTTACCCTAAAATAAAAAGGGGAAATATCAAAGCATGCAGCTGCACATAGGCTATCAACTTCTAATGTACTTTGTTTTTGTTCTTCTCTTTCCTTTTTCTAGATTGAAATGCTGCCTGATGGATTATTTCAGTGCAAAAAGCTGCAATTTCTTCTTCTGGGAAATAACAGTCTGATGAATTTGTCCCCTTTTGTGGGTCAGCTGCTGAATCTTGTTCATTTAGAGCTCATTGGAAACTATCTTGAATCACTTCCTGCTGAACTGGAAGAATGTCAGCTCTTAAAGCGAAATAATCTAATTGTAGAAGAAAGGTTGTTAAAAACACTTCCACCTCGTGTAAGAGAGCGTTTGCAGGCGTGCTCAGATAAGTCCCAAGTTTAAAATGAAACATTGCATTCTACAAGTCTTGCTTAATATCTCTCTAAAGATCTGTATGGGTAGAGAGGAGTGAAGAAGAGAGAGCAATTTACAAATCAGTCTTAAACTTTAATGCATTGAACTGAGTTGATTGTATAGGAAAGGAAAAATTTATTCATATTCAAACAAAAGATGCAGCCTTTTACATGTAAACATGTTTAAATGTTGGAGCATGAATTGTTGGCTAGTTCTATTGATTGAAATAATTCAGCTAAATGTTTATGGTAGTATTGAAAAGGAAGAGATGATTGCCTGGCTATAGTGAGATTGTATATACTTTTTTCCTATGAGAAATTTTTCTCTTGATAGTGATGATTTAAAATAGTTTTTTCTCCTGCCATTTGAGGTCTAAGAACTGTCTGGAATTAGTTTCTAAATATGAACTCTTCTCTAACTTAGGATGTATTAAATTAAGAGTTAAAACAATTTGAGCAGTTTAATTGCATGGGGTATACTGAAAGTAATTTTTCAACATAACTTAATTTTTAAAAGCTTTTGACAAGTACTAAGCATTAATTCTATAATTGTGGAAGATGCCATTTGAATCTTGCTATTAAATACCTAGAACAGATTTCAGCATTTTGTCTTAAAAATAGTAAGTACAAAATTCATTGTTGCCTAGAAATTGGGAGGAATCAGAAGAATCTGAAGTAACTGTTGTACGCATGTCCTAGAGAACCAATCTTACATTCCTGATCTTCAGAAGCAATGGTGGCAAACAGAACACAGTGTAGTTGCAAAGTTGTCTTCTGTATGTTGTGAGCATCCCAGGTGTTAGTGTAGTGTATGTTGCTGATTAATATTTTTATAACTTCTTGTTACTGACTGCCTCAGTGTAGCTTCTCCACACCCAGTTACTGGGGAGAGGATGAAGGAGGTTTGAGGTTTCTATTAGATAGGGACAGAAAGACACAGATAAAACAAACTAAATAATCACACAACTTATAAGCATTTGGGAGGAAAAGACAGGAAGCATTCATTAAAAGCTTTGCCTCTTCTAGGGATGTAATAATTTCATAAATCATAGTGGTGGGATAAACTCTTATGCCATCCTTAATACTTGCAAAACTGGATGGAAATAAAACGTGTCCTGACTTCATTCTTCTGCTGTGCGCTGTTTTATTATATTTGAAGTCTTAATTCTCATGATGGTTATCATGTTCACTAAAAACATAAGTTATGCCCCTGGGGAAAGAAGAGGTTAGCATGTTTTTCAAAAACACATTTTAAAACTTGAACATAATAGAGTTTTTAAAAACCAATCTCAGTTATGGGTTAAACACATGAAGTAAACCGTGCCCTTAACGACTTTGTGTTCAAGAAGTGTGCTAACAAACTGCATTCCAGTTTGTAATAACAAGTCATCACAGATAAAACTAGTTTTAGTACTAGACTACTTTTAGTCATCTCTTGCTCCCATTCCACTGCCAGTTTTGTGGAGTGTAAATTTTATTTAGAATGAAAATGTGCAAACAAGTCTGATTAACGTGAAAGTAGATGTCTTTGCAGGAGCAGTGCGAGAGGGGCATGTGTATCCACTGTACTGATGGCATTCCAAAGACCTTTGTAGTTGGAGCACTTTTCTTCTCAGGGAACCCAAATGTGGTAAAACTATTGCTTTCTATGTAGTTCTAGAAATTTTTAGTTTAAACTGGTTATTTGTGTTTATGTGCAGACCAGTGCTGCTGGAACAGTGTTTCATAATGTCCATATGTAACTCTTCCAACCTCTGTTAGCTAACTTTGAGTTGTATAACAGTCTCATAGGAATTGACATGGTCCATCAGCAGAGCTAGTTGTGGCACATGCAATTAAACCACAATGCATTGATTTACACCCCTGTGGCAAGACTTGTTTTACTAATTGCAATAGGCCTGTCTGGACTTCATAACTTAACATTAAAGAACCCTTTATGCCAGTATTTGACATTTAAGACTTGCAGTCTAATAGTTTATATCAGATTAAATGAACGTTTTCTTTAAAGCTTTTTTCCTAAATTAGAAAGCTGTATTGAAGGAGTTAAATCAGCAAGTAATTGACTTGGCCAATAGCTTCAACTTCTTAGGAATGCAACAGTCCTTTTCCTTAATCAACCAAACCGATGAAGGTGAAAAATTATCTTAAATGTTCATTTTACACTAGTTCTGTCAGGAGTGAAGTAACAGAAATGACTTTGAGAAAGGTGCCTCATTTCTAAAATGGTAGAAGATTTGAGGAATCACTCAAATGCATAATTAATAGTAGTATTGTTTTATAGGCTAAATGGGTTACATTTTTTGCAGACTTTGATTTGTTCACTCTGGACCCCCTCAGGAGGGTTGGATTATTTTAGTTGCACGTTTGGATGTTTAAAAAACACCCTGACAAAAGCCAGAAAGTGTAAAGGCTATTATATCTAGCCTTGTTTTCAAACCACAGTGTGCCTTTACTATCCCTTTTGTACCATGAAGCCTAATCCAAGTGCTTAGAATTGAGGATGGAAACAAATGTAACTCAGAATTCCTTGAATTCACTTCAGCCATTACCTTAATATTCAGCATTTCTTCAAAATGAGGGAATTTTCAGGGACTCAATTTATGAATCCACTGTCAAACTTTGTACAATAATATTGTTGGCATCTAGTCTTTGTATAAATAATCATTTCCAATCAAAAAAGGCTTTTCAACTTGTTTGTGTTGTATTGTGTTTAAGAACTTTGTATTGTGACCTTCCGTATCATGAACATTTTGTTTAAAGATTAAATTTTTGTTTGCATTACAATTCTATGAACTGTTCTTTATTTTTCATAAGGGATGTTGCATTTAATGCAAAGCTTAGAAGTTTGCTTCCAGCTGTCTGTATCTGTGTGGTAGGAGGTCTGTCTTCTACAGGCAAGTGTGAAGATGATGAACAGCAGTGGGAAATGAACACTATGGGCTGTGTCAAAACAGTTTTCATATTCTGGATTAGGAGAGAAGTTCTTGTGTTGATATAGAACAAAGCTTCCTTCTTAATTGTTGCTACAGAACCTTTTCCAAGTCTCCTCCTTTAATTTTTGTGAGCTGGGTAAGTATCAAATGCAGACTGGAATTGTACTGGGAGAAGCAGGTTGGCAATGGTTCTCTCCCCAGCTTGGCACATACGGCTGTCGTGTGGCTAAACTGCCATAAATAATGCTGTTCATGGTAAATCATCAATGTATTTCAAGTATTGTGATGTTAGCTCAAACATCTCAATCCTCTTGAAATGCAAGATGATACCTGATGGCTTTTTCTGTAGGCCTGGGTTTGACTCCATGTTCTTAAAATAAGGGGAAAAGCTCACACGTGCAAGTAGTGTTACATATTCAAGTGCTAGCTTTCTGTTTTTCAACATAAGAACCTTCCTATAAAGTTTTACAGAACTGTGGCCCTTTCTTCTTGGACAGGAAATGAAATTAAAAAAAAAATTATGCATCTTACCTGTTTTGAGGAGGTAGTGTTAGTAAAATAAATCAGACAATGAGTTTTAAAACTGTATTTTCGTGCTCCTACAGATTAATGTATTTTGTTTTCATGGCAACTTATTTCACTCCAATAGTTTAATTTTTTTTTAGTCAGTAGATTTTCGTCATGTTAACATACTTCCTTGGTTATGTGGCTTTTTCATCTTGAAAAATGTAATCTGAAGTTCATTCTGTAACCATTTCTAATAAGTAACTCTTTCTCCCTTCCCTTTCTACCCCAATAAATGCCAGGATTATTGAAAACAACATGGGAGAAAATATATGGCTGCAAATTCTGAAAGCAGGAGGCAGTTCACATCATCCTGTGGATTGTTTCTGGGAAGGATTTTGCAGAACTCTGACTGTTTCTGGAGCTCAGGAATTAATCAGGCTCTCACACTTGATTTGGCCTTGTTGGGTGAGCAAGTCCATGAAATGTGCAAGTATAGTAGTGCATTTCCCAAAGGGATTGCAGAGACTGCAGTGTAGCTCCAGCGTGATAGCGAGCAATGTAGGCTGTGGCAAGGGAGGGGGAACAGGAGTTGAGAGGAAGAGGTAAGCAGTGATACTATGGTCCTGTACGCTTGCAGGATCCAGCAATGTTTCAGGAATTTCTGTGTCTGGAGAAGTCTCCATCCTGGCATTACATGAAGAGTTTCTCCCAGTGCTCCATTGCTAGGACATGTAGGTGATGCAGGGGGCAGTAGCAACCCGCTCTGGGGCTGGAGTGGCATCTGAAAGGGTTCAGGCATTATCTCAGTCTAGTGTGCTTATTAAAGGAACCATTACATCTTTGTCTTGTTGCTCCTTTGTGTTACTCTGGGAATTTCCATTCCCTCCTTGTTCGACTTCTAATAACCTACAATCTGTTGTTGTTATTTTGTACAAATGTGCACTCTGCTTTGTAGGAGCCAGCTAAAAGACTTTTGGGTCATACAGATACGCAAGTCATGCACATTTAACGCTTGGACACATGGAGAAGAGAAGATGAAAATGAGTCTACCTGCAGAGAAAGGGGAGAAGAATAATGGCTCCAAGTAACAGGAGAGGTCTGAGAGATCGTTATTACTACTTAGCCCAGCAAGGCTCTTGGAAGTGTTTCTTGGGAAGTAGAACTTGCTCGTAGGCAGTTCTGGCAGCGTGGTGCTTAACACAGGGAGGTGTCAGTCTGTAGTGCTCCTGGGCCTGCTGTTCAACAGGTACATTTATTACTTGCTATTGCTTTCTTCCTCTTATAAAAATGCTATTTCTATATTTATTGCTATTGTTTATAAGTGTTACTTATAATACACTGAATAAAAGTCCTTTTCTTTTCCCCTCCCTCATACTTGCATATCTGTCTATTGCAGAACCACTACTCTTGTCGAAAGGTGTTGTGAAGCAAGTTTTTGAAAAGTGTGGAGGGATGAAAACTGTAATAGGAGGTGTGTAGAAAAGCCAGTCAGTGCAATCTCCCCGGCAATGCAACCTGAAAATCGCCCATTTGACACTGGCCTTGCTCAGTAGCAAAAATGCATAAAATTGTGATGGAACAGTTGGATGGGTTTTTTAGTAAAGGCCTTCATTATAGCTGAAGGTGTTCATCATCATTGGGGAAGTCCCTCTGACCTCTGTGCTTTGGCCCTCTGGTCTAACCATGGGTTTGGCTCTTGCTGGACCTTATCCTGAGCTGATTCTATGCAAAAGCCTGGCAAAACACTTCAGTGTACTACTTTCCTGCTGGTTTAACAAGCTGAATTAGTCTGGTACAGTCTGGCAAGTACCAAAAGCCAGCAGAACAGGACAAAGATCAGTACCTCCCTTTATGGTAACTGCTTAGGGTACAACTTTGTATTTGCTTGGAGCATAATTATCCTTGGTTGCCTCTTTGGTTTTGTTTGGTTTTTTAAATTATAGTACATTATTACAACCAAATGGGCATGACTTCTTTAGACAGATTATAATACATATATATATATATATAGCTATATATATGCACACACATAGATATTGAATGCCGATCTGGTATTAAACAGGCTTAGGACACAGAGATATACTAAATATGTTTATCTAAAGTAAAATATTAAGAAGTGGAAAGTGTAAGGATAGATTTAAAAAAAAACTCTTCAAGAGTTTGTAAATAGTGTGTCTTGAACTGTTATCAGATAACCTGTATGCTCAGTTGCTGTGGCTGCAGTGGTTGCATGAAAATTTAGGAACAGAAGGGAAAATAATCACACTTCCATGGTGTGTAGCCCACGATTACTGGTGAATATGTGGGGTCATTAATCCCTAATACTCTGTTTTCCTCTGGTTGCTTGTGTTTTATCTAGATGAGTGCTTTACTAGTGAGTAGTGATAGCAGTTTCTCTGCTCTGTAGAAAGTTTTCTGCTACTTAGAGATGATTCTGGTTCTCCAGCAGCAGTTGCTGAATTGTACTTCAGCATGTGTTAAGGCAGCCCAAAGTTGGCATTGCTGTTTATGAGGTGGACAAAGTGGCTGTGTCAAAGCAACAGCGTGTAGTGTAGTGGGGGTGGAAAACTGAAGAGGGGAGAAAAGCTAGAGCAGGAGGTAGTCCAGCTGTTGTAGAGCAAGTCATTTTCACTGCTGAATCAGTTCCTTAATCTGGCTGATGAGAGCTACTGCTAGTTTTTCCTTCAAAGCAGTCTCTCTCTGCTTTGAAAAGAAAAAATTAAAGAAAACTGCTGAAGTAACTTGGGGGCTGTGCAGGGGATTCATTCTGTAAGGTGCTGAGTTTTTGAGTAACTGTTTAGTGAGTGTACTTGACTCCCACCCAAAGCCAGTGGAAGTTCAGGGTATTCATACCGTTCCAAATAACTCTTGCAAGTTACTCAACTCGTTCTTCAAGATGTCTTGGTAAAAGGATCTTGTAAAACAAAGTTTTGTTTTCTTTCTGTTCTGTGTTTATAAATGATGACATATGCATGAAAAGGAAATAGGTAAGTTTTCTGGTATAAAAAATAGCTAGAAACAAGCAACAATATCAAAGGCAAGTACATATGAATCTTATTTGATTTAAATCTGTTTTCATGCCAAGTGTGTATGGTTTTGCTGGCTTGAGAAATAAATCCACTAAACAGTCTGAACTGATAACATTCTTTCCTGCATTGCTTCAGAGAAAACTGATAAACTTGGGTACAAAATTTTAAATTTACTGAGTCTTGCTTTCAGCTATAGCTGCCTGTTTTTCTGGATTTAATAATGCTAGCACCACATAAAGACAGAATTATTTTCATTGCCATAGATTTACACAGATCCACCAAGACATAAACAGAGCCTCATATTCCATAGCAGAGGAGACTGAAATTCTACATGACGTTGCACGTTGCAGTAGGCCACCATACATAGTTACATTATTTATTATGTTAAAATGGAGGCTTTTAATAAGTTAAGCTCACAAATAAAGATTAATAGTCGATGGAGTAATGCTTCTGATACCTTGATGAAAAGTGGTACATGTTTTATGCTGCCCTGCACTTAGTTCTTAATATATCAAAGATGTTTGTACTGGAAATGCACAACTGTCAGAGAGAAGCTGAAGCAGTGAGCAGATGGGGAAGTGGAATATGCACATGAGCTGAATGTTCTTGAGTCAGCAGTGAAGTAGCAAATAGTGCATGACAACTTGTCTTTTAAGACTTCAGGCCTAATCAGTTCAGATCTGTCATTTGCTTCCTTGGAGTATGGCTCCAGGACGCTGCAGACTTAAAACAGAAGTGGAGCAGAGTACAAGTTGAGGTTTAGGATTTTTTTTTCCCTGAAAAAAAGCTACTGTTTTCTTCTGTTCTGGGTTGGTTTGGGGCTTTGAGCAGAAAATAACAAAGCTGTGCTGCAGAAGTCTGCTATGGTTAATAAGGCTTTGAGCTCCATTAAGTTGCAAAATCCCTCTTGCATTTTTCAGAAGTTTGTCTTTAACTTTGTGCCATTTGATTTTAAGTGCCTTTTCTCATTAACAGCCCACCCTTAAGTGAGTTTTAATCATAATAATAATTCCATAGAGCAAAGGAGTCACCTAAAGCTTCTAGATGACAGAGAAAATTATCTCCTGTGTGTCTAGGTAAACATTCCTTTGTCTTTGGTATTGAGGTCAGGGAGATACTAAATCACTGTGGTTGCTGTCTCTCCCTTAGGGTCCAGCTGATGACAAAATTACATCCTGGTATGTAAGAGAATTCAGGCTTGTGCTGGCATGAGAGAAGGAGCTGGGAAGGGCACAGTCAGGCTGATTATTTCAGTGGCTGTGCCACTTTTGATCATTTGTAGATAGAAATACATAGTGACCTACATAGTGGCCATATCCAACTATAAAACATGGAGTAAGAAACATACAGATTGGGAGGCAAACTCAGTAATTCTAGAGGCTGTCCCTGCTATATGTTGAAAGAATTGAGCTGGCAAAGGGTACTGGAAAAATATTATTTGGAAGGGAAAGCTTTGGTTGTAAGTCTGAGCGTCCCCTTCACAGCATTTCTTCTCGCATCTTTAGCAGTTGTTAAGCTAACGCCTGTACTTCTGCCATCTTCATGGAGTTAAGTCAACGGCTCCTTTGGCAGCTATTGAAGTCCATAGGTCAGTGGGGAGCGAGTAGCATTTACCTGAACTTTTCCTCAGCCAAAGGAATATGCTAGAAAATCAGAGAGCTTTTTAGTGTAAGCTGTATATACTGATACTGAATGAGATGGCCAGTGAAGCATGGAGAATTCATCCTGTGCAACTGGGGACCTGACATATTTGTCAAATCACGTCTTTGCCTTTCCCTCCCAAAATGATAATGTATCCTGAGAACATCTCCAGTTGAGAGAGAGCATATATGCTGAGGAACGCTAACAAAAGGACTGCAGTAATTTACAAACACTTACACAAACACACAAATGGAAAAGGTATGTGTGTATGATAATTAAAGATTCAAAAATTAAGCTAAGTGTTCAGAAATGATCAGGTATTGCCCAGGAAGCTAATGCAAGTAAAGCTCTGCAGTGTTTTGTTTTAATTTTTTTTTTTTTTTTTTTAATCTCCTATTGAGATGCCAATTTATTTCAGGTTAGAAATGCTCCAAGAACTTGCATAAGGCATTTCTAGTGCATTGTCGTCCTTTCCCCCGCCTCGGGCAATGGTACCCTCCGTGTCCCGCTGACGGCGCTGTTGCCTGACTGCCCGGCAGCCGTGCCACGGCTTCCGGGACCGGCATCGGCTTGGCAGAGAGCCTTCGGAAAAAAGCCTTTAAATGAATTCAGTACGAATTGCACGTTAAGCTCCGTGAGGTTTGACTGTAAACACACCCTTGAGTTCCAGTCTCTGCAGTGTGGAGCAATACACTAGAAACGAGGAATGGAGAGCTTATGTGGGGGCAGCAATACGAGTTTGTCCTCACTGTGTGCAAAGCAAAACACTAAGGAATTCCGTATATTAATGTATGGATTGGAATGCAGAATGTGCATTTTCAGTTTACGTTTTGCTGTCAGAGTGTCTGCCCAGTTTTGATGCTAATCAGTCCAAGCTGAGAAATAAGCTGAGTTATTAAGATGGATGTTACCATTACAGAAGTTGTATTAAGTGAAAAACATTTTCATGAAAATGAGAAATGAGAAGTCCTTTTCCATTGAGAAACAACTTAATTCTGGAGGGAATATAAATTCTGTTCGTCTTCTTCCCACTTTTAATCCATGTCAGAATAGTTACCTGGAAGCATGCTCTGCTCACCTAATTGCTCTTTCACTGGTCTCTCTGTCTGCATGGGGCACCAAAGTCACTACATCGCTTAGGCTGTGTCACTAGGTTGAAATGTACTCTCCTTCTCAGTCCTCAAAGCATTTTTGTTGTTTAACCTTTTCTTGAATACCTTATTTTCTTCAGGTATCTTGAGTGGCTCTGCTGGAAAGTGTTTTTTCTTCATTTCTTTTGAATAAGTGGAAAAATAAAACACTTGTTATTTTGAATCTGTAGATAAGTTCTGAGTAACTTCCTAAGGCATCATGTATTGTCTTCTGGTTTTATTCTAGTAATATGCAATATAACATAAGCTACATGATGTTCAAATGTAACTGAGGAAATGGTTTCATTGCATAGAATGAATGAGATTTAAAAATCAAATGCATAGCTTGCTGGTGACAAATTTTTAAGTGTCTAATAATATTTTTCATTACAATCTGAATGTTGTGTCTGTTGTGTTATGTCAGCAAACAGACAGTGGATTAGTTGGGGTGTTCCTCTGCTGTTTTTCTTATTTGCAATGAATGTCAATTGTCAGTTTTTGCTTAATCTCTGTGTTTTGAGAAATCTATTTAATACATTGCTGCTAGCTAAGGTGCTTTCCTCACTGACTCCTCACCCTCTGATTTTTCTCCTGGATTATACCATGATGTCTAAGTATATATACCAAGCAGTCTATCTCCATGGACTGCTTTGTTCAGTCCTTTCACTCTGGGTGCGTTTTCTCTTTTGAATTTGCAGCCGCTCTGCAGTTGTCTTCTAGTTAAATCTCTCTGCATGCATATTTGAGGCTATAAGGCAGCCTTTTGGGGGGCCTTTGTTTCAGCTGAGTGTTTCTGTTCCACAGAAGGGATGTGTAACTGCTCACTTCCATGAAGTGGGTGACTGTTCCCATGTGCCAGCTTCAGTGCAATTGTTGGCTAGCTGCTCCCAGAGATGTTTCACTGTGATCGTGCTGCCAGGTATCCCCAGACTAGTCACTAGAGGCCAACATCACCTTCTCCACCCGGAGTACCAACTACCACATCATTATAGGATGGCTGCTTTCTTGTAGAGCAAACTCCAAAATGCTTTGAATGTTCATGGTGGCATATTCCTGATCCTGCCACTATCCAAGGTTAGGAGGACAGAAGATGAAAGACAGGAGTTAGTACTTTCTCAGTGTGAGCTTTTTAAAGGTACCAGGAGCAAAAAAATAATGAGTCTGAAAGCCTTTGCCTTTCTGCACCTGAGGCAGCTTTTGTTGAGTGCCTTGGGAACAGTGGCAAAGCCAAGAGGATAGAACAATAGAACTTGTCTGCAGCCATAGCTGTGTGTCAGAGCTGTAGGTCTTCCAGCTCAGGAGTGCAGCCAAGGGCTCCTGTCAGCACAACATGTACTTCATCAGTGTCAGGACTCTTGGGGATCCCTAGGATTTTCAAGACACAGGTATTGTGTTTACATTCCTACCTGAAGATGATTTTTACTGTTTCTAGCTTGGAGATGCATGCAATCAGTCTGAAGTCTGACAAACTATTTCATAACTGGATGGAAGTTATGAAAAGAGAAAAGTGACACCCAGGAGGAAAAGTCTAATACTGCGTCATTTCATAAACAGCTGAAGGAATGAAGCCTGGTCCACAGATCAGTGTCCCTGAAGATTTCCTCATACTTGAGTTATTTAAAAGTGACCTCCCTTTTACAGATTTCTGGTGTTTTAACTTAATCTTTGAGGCTTTTTCTTGGCTGGAACACTTTGGAAATACTATCTTCTTCCCCTTGGTAGCCACTTATCTCACATCATGCAACTTGAAGGAACTCAGGATCTGAGACTTCTCTTGGTATATTTGTTTGAAGTCAACCAGCACATTCAATATGGACTATGGGAATGACAGAGATTGTATCATTAACATTTATGCTTTACCTAATTACCTCTGGGAATATGATGTAAATAGTCTTCTTCCTAAGAAATCTGCAGAAATTGTGTTTTTTACTAAAAATACAGTGACTTCTGGGTCAATTAATCCATTCCACATTTAATGAACTTTGAAAGAGGTGAAGAAAGAATATCTTTAGTGAGAGAATGGATCAGAGTTTCAAGTGTGCATCTCTACATACCAAATCTCCTTTCACCTTTTAATTTTATCAGCTAAGTCTAACATAAACATTGAAGATGGGAGAGAGAGGAGGAAGATGGACCTATCCAAAGGCACAAAACAAGATTGTCTGGGTGATCCTGGGTGTAATTATCAAGGCTTTAACTAATCAGGGTTTTCATTGTTGCTGTGGCTTTTGCTGGAAAGTTGCTCATCATTTCCTGTCTTTCTGTTTTTTCATAATGACTTAATGTTCTTGTCAGATTCATAGAATTGAGCCAGTAGTGTGGTTTTATTTGTTAGACTGGAAGAAAAAGGAACTTAAACAGTAATTGACAACTTTTTTTTTTTTTTTTTTTAAATCCTGTAGGAGTTCTCTCCTCAGCTGTTGTTAAGAAACATGCCAGAAGAGGGAATGCAGACTTCTCTCCATCTGGCTGGGCTGCCTGCATTGCTGTCCTCCTTTTCAGCTAATGCAGCTTGACTGTTTCTGGGCTATAAGCAAAGGCCTGTGGGCTGTGCCAGGCAGCTCTCCCAGCTCCTCAGGACTAGCTCAGTACCTCTGCAGAGTGGTGCCTTGTGTGGGGGAGTTGTACTGTGATGCACGGGC
Organism: Nicator chloris; assembly: GCA_013400495.1. Lineage (NCBI taxonomy): Eukaryota > Metazoa > Chordata > Aves > Passeriformes > Pycnonotidae > Nicator > Nicator chloris. The sequence goes on from WAAE01016141.1 coordinate 55,300, forward strand.
TAAAGGCCACACCACTGAGATGCTGTGGAGGTAATGGCAAAATACAGGTGCAGGGCAAAAAAATTCCCTTCCTGTTGTCTGTTCAAAGCTGGTGTATCACTTTTGGCAGGCTGGCACTGCTGCATGTTTCCCCAGTGTAAGCCTGGAGGAGGTCTGTCTGGCAAACTGTGCTGTTGTCAGGGCTGAGCTGAAATTCCGTGAATAGCATGAGCTGGCATAAGCCCATGGTTCTGCTGGGGGAGATGGTTTTCCTGGCCTCTCCTCCCTCCTTCCCTCCCTGCAGAGATTTCTGCAGCTGTGCAGAAATGTCTGCACGGGTGAGCTAAAGCAGCACTGGGCGTGGGCCCAGGCAGTCACACGCTCCCCATTCATTCACGTTGTGCTGCATCCATGGCACAGCTCTGGGCTGTCACTGTGGGTCACAGAGGCCAGTGACTCTGTCCTGCTGGCAGTTTGGGTGTAGCTTGTTGATGGCAATAAGGGAATTTAGCTGTATGGATACAGGCTGTTCTTTGCAGTATGTGAATATGAAAAGTAACTCCAGTATCGTATCCTTGTTCTTTAAATTTTGATAGGCTGCCTGTGGCTAGTTGCTTATCCTTGGATGCACGTAAGTGGATTGTCTTTTATTCCTGCATCTCTCTCTTTGCTGCACCAAGAAGTTAAGTAAGTAACAGAAATAGGAGAGCATTTGAAAACCTGTTTTATGAAGTGCTATACCTTGTTTTTGTGTTCCATCCAAGAATCTTTGTACATTCAAGTATCACCTGAAACAGGAAGAACACAATGAACAGGAACCCCAATGTCACCTAAGTTTGACATCTGATGTCTAAGTAGAAGCTGCAGACTTTACCCACTTATAACCAGTGTCAGGACTTGAGATCTGCTTGATAAAGCTGAGAAGCAAACACTTCCAGGGTTGAAACCATACCAGATTTTGTACTTGTAAGAGTCCACTTATTTTTAAATAAGGCTTCCTCCAGCATGTTGGAGCAGAGTCTCTCTGAAGGAAAATAGCAAAAAACTCTCTTTGAAGGATTGCTTTTGTTATATACAAAGGCCAAATTTTTGCACGTGCTATGTGGCACTTTCTTCTGAAAGTTCTCTGCATAACCTCTGCTTCAAAGTAGATCCTAGTCAGCAGAACTGATTTCTTAATGAAAATGGTCAGATTTCCTATTGCCTGTGTGCCCCAAATACACTGCTCTCCTTTCTCCTCGGAACTGCAGACTTCACCTCTTTCTGTATAATTATTGCCTTTTACCTGGTCATTCTTTTATTATTGCTGGATGGAAACATGGACATAGAGTTCTTAACCTCTCCATTAAGAATCCATTCAAGCTAAAAGTGGATCTGGTTTTGTAAGATAAAATCACAGAGAAGTTATATTTTATGCTGAGGTAATTTTGTACTGCTTTGTTTCAGTCTTCTCTTGACATCTAGGCTTCCTGTTAGCCTAGCATGGTAAAGGTCTCACAGCATGTCTATTTTCTTCATTCTTCGTTTCACAAACTAAAATAGCCTAGTGGTGCAGACACTGTCAACATTACCTTTGTTCCTTCTTTATACTTGTATTTTACATAATGATGTCCAGGAAACAATCCTATTCCTGGAAATTCATCACATTCCATGCAGCTGTGTGGCCTCTGTGATGGTGTTTTTCAGCTGCTTTAAGTGATTCAGTGGAACTTTGATTTGTGTTTGAGATTCCTGGAAGGTTTGTCATATACAGTGCTCTAAAACCACAATACAGCAGATGAACGCAGGCAAAGAAAAATGCACAGTTCTATCTCTTAAGTTATTATTAACCAGTCTATATAGGGGAAGTTGTTTGAAGCACTGAGTCATAAATGTCTCAAGTGTAGGTATGTAATCAGCCTCTTGCTGAATGCAGAATCAGTGTACCACATCCATTTCAACCAACAGCTAGACCAAAAACAGCTGCCTGAGGGCTTGTTTTATGTATGTATATGGAAATACATGCAGCCTTAATTCTGAATAGTTTGATAGTTGTTCATATTGATAGAAAGTTTTGGCAATGCAGCCTGGACTGCTTGGACAAGTCTGCAAATCACATCTACCAGAAACACCTCCAGCTGTGAGAAGGCAAGACTGGAGCCCTCAGATTATCATATTTTATCTCTGTGAATGGCTCACAGCCAGAACATGAAGGATACAAAAGCATTTCTAGACGTAATAGAGACTTTTAAATGTGAAGTCACTGACTTGGCTGAATTTGGTGTAGTCCCCGGAAAAGTGAGAGTAAAAATGAAAATACCAGGTGCATGCTGTGTGTATGGGGCCTGAATAGGCATGACATTGGACTGACAATTAGTGCAGACCACAGATTGCTATTATTTGTGCCCCCTCATCACAAAAGCTTATTCCAAACAGCCTTCCCAAACACTGCGATGAAATACGTGCTCTTTTTGGCTGTTCCCCCACTGAAGTAGAGGGAAGTAGCCAGAGCTGAAATTGTAAACTATCCCAAAGGTTTTTTTGGTGGGATGTTTTCCCAGTAGTTGGATTCAAATTGACTCCTAGTGAACTGCAAGGACCAAATACATGACTGAAAAACAACAGCAGAAAAAACCCCTTTTACCTGTGAGCACTGAAATGGAGGCAAGTCTGAACAGAGCAGACGTAATTGCCGTGGGGTCAGAGGCATTCCATGTGAAGTGGCTGACGAACACGCAGGAAGCACAGTGCAGGATCCACGCCGACTTCCGCCGGCGGAAGGGGAGTCGGCCTGGATCTGTGTCACGGGTAAGCAGCAAAACACGTACCCATTCACCCTCTGCGTGGGCCTTCTCTCGTGACGTGTGAAATGCTGGGAGCTGCCATCGATTGCCCTCCTGACTGAAGGAATAGCACCGGTCCGAAACGAGACTGATGTGCCATTCACTCCATTGTACCTGCCCCGACAGCAGCAGCGTGCCCACGGACTGCGCTTTCACACCCCGCAGGGACACCTCCACCAGGACACGCTTTCACTGCTGCCTGCCTCAGTCATGCTTAGCACTATAAATCCAAATTACTGTTAGTTGGATCTGACCAGCCTCTACTGTCTTAGGAATCTCACAACTCTTAAAGCTACTGAGCTTATACAGAAGCCACCAACACATTTTGTTCCTTATCAGCTCTATCTGTATCAGATAACCCCCTGTGCAGGTAAGTTACGGACTAGCTCGGTCCCAATGCCCTGAGACTTCGCCTCCTGCTTATCAAGAGGAATTTCAGGGAATCATTTAGATGTGTGGTGTTTTTTCAGTGTTGTTCTGTTCCGCCAATTAACACAAAACATTGTTTAAGTTTAGGCAGCCAAGACTGCTGCTGTATTTTAGTGCTTTCTAATTTTGAGAATCTATTCTAATCCTGACCCTTTCCCAGCTAACAAGCATACCATATGTCTGATTACTCAGGTTCCCATGCAAAATAGGAAATTAAAAGTTCCAGATGATTAACAAACATTTCTTCTTTTTTATTTTGAGATTACTGATTTAAAATACCATGAAAAAAACTGAGAGACTTCTTTCTCAAACATTTACTTTATCATTTAGATGTGTAAAAGATATTTTCATTAAGAATGTGGTGTTTGTGCTTTTTAGAATATGATTTATTGACACAGGTTTGCTACCAGTGAAAGGTCTACAATTAACTGTTTAAAGACAGTGGACAAAAGGGTGGGTAATTCCATGGTGGAATTTCTGAGGCAGGGAACTGGGCATAGACATTCTAAGCTGGTTTAATGACAGTGAAAAGCTTGAATCCTCTTCAAAACATCCAAGCCCAAAGCATGATGCAAGTTGGACCACCACCTACAGCCTGTTACCTCTTTGCAGGATGTCAGCCAGGAGAGCAGGTCATGTAACCAGTGACTCCGTCCAGTACAGCACAGAGCCAGGATACTGGTCAGGAGAGGTCGCTGCTCTGGCAAGTAGAGACTCCCCTAAAAGTAGAGCTTCTTTGTACTAATGTAGAGATTCCATACATGAGTTTGGTTATGAGCAGACTAATTTGGTGAGAGGCAGAAAGCTGTTGAGAAAACCAAACACTTGAATTAAGCCATCTCTCTGTGAGTGCTTGTATGAGGGAAAGAGATGGTTCCCATTCAGAAGAAAGCCTGTGTGTATGTCTGATCCAGCTACAGCATTCCAGTAGAGAACATCAGAGGGGGAAGGCTGGGAGACAGCACTGGGGCAGCCTCAGCTGCCACCTGAGGACAGAAAGCCTGCTGCTTGATTCTTGTCTTAAGACCCTCCATCAGAAGTGTTTGTCCTTGCTACAGCTTGTTTATTCAATCACACCCATAAATGTGCATTGATAGTAATAAATGCCTCTGTTATTTTGAAAGTAGCAGTTAGTAATTATAAAGTGCTTGCTTTGAGCTCGAGCTGCTGGACTTCATCCCTCCTGCCTCATGTAAGCTACCCCCACTCATTGCAGCACATCTAAAATTAGCTAAGATGCTGTATCCCATGAAGTGCACAGCTCAGTAGCTCAGAGCTGCAAGAGCCAGACCAGGCACAGCTGCGTAGCTCCTCAGTTAGGAAGATCACTGAAGAAAAGACAGATCACTGAAGAAAACTTAATGATGATCAGGAGTGTTACAGAGGTAAAACAGCCTTCACATCCAGTTCAGCCAAAGGTCAGAAAAATGGGAGCTAGTTCTATTTCTTTTGGTATGTCTTTATCTCTGTATTTTCTCAACAATATGTGGGGACAGCTGTCAATAGCTTCTCTCGACATCTACTTGGGCCAAATTCTTCCCTGAGGTACCTGCACTGCTTTTATTGTAATCATACCAGTGATGAATGTGGCTCTTCTTCACTTAGGAAAAACAAAAGGACTCATAAGATTAAACATCCTTTCAGTGTTTTCCTTCTGATTAAAGCAAATTTTAGTACTAGAAAATGCTGTGGGCTTAAGAAATGGCTATATTCGTCATCCTGCTCTGAAGCTTTGCTTCAACTTCCCAGACTCAGCCCATAGCATCCATGCAGTGTATTTTGGAAGTCTGTATTCCCAGTGCACTGCTATTCTTTAAACATCTGGTGCACTTAAAAATCATATTTCAAAAACATGAATCTGGGGGGAGAAGGGTTAAAATATAAAACTACAGAAAAACAAACTGGGGAAAAGATAAATTCTGACAAAAATATTCAAGCAGCTAAGAAGTACTAGAGCTGTCAAATCATGCATTTTGGATTTGAACTGAACCAAATCACAGAAGCGCTTTTTCAGTGCTTCGTCTGAAAGCAATTTAGCTTTTCTGTGTTAGCAGATTATGCTGTTTTCAACAGTTGTTGGAGAGATGACTGATGAAAAGCATTTTCATTGTGGGTGTGCTTCCAAGTACAGACAGAGCTGTGGCACTCAAACGCCGGTTTTTTACCCTGATCTCTCCTGAAGCTGAGGGTAGATGGTCTTGTCAAGCTCTGTGCAGCACTATCCCCTGAGACCCAGCTTTAGTGTGGCTCGTGGGACCCCAGACTTCAGTGTTTGGGATAGCTTTGTGTTTTTTCAGGGTGCATCCTCCAATCATGAAGGGATTGGAGAGAGGGGGAAAAAAAAAGAAACAGAACTCTGAGCAGGAATCAGTAGAAGATGTGGGCTGTATCCTGGCAGTTGGTGCTGAGAAAGGACTTTAGGATTAGGCAACCTGAACCTGGATCAGATGTGAGAATCAGCCCATGGCTCCATGAACAGAGGATAAGTGCAATGTAAGCACTGGCAGTGCAATCTGTCCCTGTGTTCAACTGAATTTGGAGGCTGGTCTGTGATAGTTTTAACTCGGGTGCAAATCAAACCCTGCCCCTGGTTCTACCACAGTGTAAGTAGTGCAAGGTAGCGCTCAGTAGCAGCAATGACACTTGGAGAATCTGTAAGTTATGAATGACAGAATAAGCCAATTCACAGTAAAAGGCAAATGTACTAAGTTTGGAGTAGTGACATTTCTTTTGTGATCTGCCCCACATTCCTCTGGAGTCAATGAAAAAAGGCAACAGCGAAATCAAAACTTGCGGTCATACAAATGGTCGAATCCAGCTACTGTTGCCTACCATTTCAGTAAAATAAATATTCCAAAATTACTTCAGATTTCACTCGCCTAGATAATCTTAAAATAATGCAGGAGTTCACAAATAACTTACACTTTTCTGCAGACTGCAGAATTTTTCCACCAGAGCAAAGGTATTTGGAGCCCCAGTTGAGTGTTTACTATCAAATGTGTATTTTTGGGCCTTCTTCCACCAGAACTGCACTAAGCCTCCATCCCCAAACTCAGCAGCTATATTTATCCATGGACCATGTTTTCTACTGCAGTATCGGTGACCTTGCCTGTAATTATTCTTCACAGGGGAAGCTTAGCTCAGTCCTGCAAGTACTGCAGTAACTCTGAACAAAAATAACCCAAAAGTCCACAACAGGAAACGTTAACAATGGCAGGATCACTGGCCACCATGTCACTGTAAAATAAACGAGCAACTGAGAGGGAGTTCAGGGAAAAGCAGCACCACTATTAAGTAACGGGAGGGACTGACTTATGAGGAAAGATTAAATGAGCTAAGTGATGATGAAAGGGTGAACGGAACAACTGCCTCCAAATGTTTGAAAGAAGAAACCATCAGGACAGGGAGGGTTTCTCTAAGCTGCTGCCAGCAGTTAAGAGTAATGGAAAGAAACCAATAAAATGAACACAGCAGTCACCATAACGATTTCTTCAGCTCAGAAAAAGAAACCCAGTGCTTTTGTCCATGTGGAAACCTTGCTCATTTGTCCTGTTTTATTTCTTAGCCATATCCCACAAAGCATGGGGGGAACACTTAAAATTATGTAATGGTGCAATATCGCTGAAATGTTTCAGGCTGGCAGCTCTGAAGGACTGTGAGGGAGCTGTGCTGACATCTTCTTCCAGTTCCTGTCAGACCCTCATTTCTTGAGGTGCCTCAGAAAGCCTTGAGGTTTCAGCTGAGAAAAGCAGCTCTGCACAACAAAGCACTTTAGCAAACACTTCAGGCAAACGCTGAACCGAACTCCCATAGCTATAAATCACATCCATGATTCCCAAATGAGGAACCTGAGTCTGCCCTCAGCACTCCCTGAAGCAGACAGTCACAAACTACACAAAGTCAGAATTCCCCACAGCTATCCCTGGCAGACCTTTGGTTCACATCCCAATGTAGTTAATAATTTTGCAGCAAAACAGCTGTGAGGCATCATGTTGTGTTTGTTTTCATTAACTCCTCCCCAGTGGGCTTATATATTTGTATTTCCTTGTTTACATACTTGTAGTGTCCCTAGGGGGATACACACACTACCCCTAAGGTTAGGGGCAAGTTATTGGAGGCAAGTACCTCCCTCTGATGCAGAATTTGTCCTGTCTCTTTGTTCTGCCAGAGATGTAAATCTTTCTGGAAATGTTAGACAAAAGTCCCTTTAAACATGTGGTTTCTTTCAGCAGCAGTTTTCCGACTGCGCTTTTTGAATTGCTGGGCCAGAAGTTTGTGTTTCCAATTGTCACTCTCTGAGACACTTTTCCATTGTTAATACAGTCCCAGGCGCTTTACAGCCTGGTCTCTTTATAGTCGTTCCACGGCCCTGCGTGTTGAGGTCCAGATCTTTCCATCACAATTTGTACTGTCATTCTCCCGACGCGGCGCGAAGCCGCCCGCGAGGGGACGGCGACTCGCGGCTTCCCCTGCCCGCCGCTGCTTCCCACGGCACCGACCGCGCTCCGTGCGGGCCATGGAGCAGCCCCAGGCCGGCCCTCCGTGCCAGGGCTGCTCCACATCCCTCGCCGCTTCTCCGGCCGGGGATGCCGCGGGCGCGCCCGGAGGTCGCGGCTCCCGGGTACCGTTACCGGCGGCTGCGGGGCAGCGGGCGGAGGGCGGCCGTCCGTCCGGCCCACCGCCGCCGCCGGGCCCGCGGGGGCTGCCGGGCACGGCCCAAC
>WAAE01016141.1:63326-118585 GCA_013400495.1 Nicator chloris
TCAGCCCCGCACCGCGCCGCGGGATGTTCGCGCTCCCGCCCGGCCGCCGCCGCCCGTGACCTCGAACCGCACGCCCGGCCGCGCACCAGGTAAGCGCTGCCGCGCCCGGCTGCCGCTCCCGGGGTGCTCCCCTGTCCTCTCCGGGGACGGGGCATCGCCACGGGGAGGGGGCCCCGGGCGGCCGCGTGGGGACGGAGCCGCCCCGCAGGACCCGGCGCTGCGCCCCCGCGGGGAGAAGAGACCGGGCCCGGCCCGGCCCGCGGCTGCCGGGGTCCCTCTTTGCCCACCGGCGGTGCCGCCTCCGACCCTGGGCAGTGCCGGAGGAGCCAAACTTTATCTGGGATCACCGCCGGCTCCTCTCCCGCGGAGGGGCGCCGGGAAGCGGCGGCCCCCCACGCCCCATCCATCCCAGCGCATCCCCTGCCGGGCGGGGCAGCCCCGGGGGTGCCCGGCACGGCGATGGCCCGAAGCCAAGCGGGGCTTCCCGGGAGCGGGGCCACCGAGGGGGGCTGGTGGGAAACAGTCGCCGTGGAGACGGGCGGCTTGGGAAAGCCTTTGGGGAAGAGGGCTTGGGGAAAGCCCGTGGCCTTATTTTCCCCGAAAACAAGCCCCAGACCAGCCCACATTACGGGGAAAATGCGAGCAGGACTGGGAGGCGGCGGTCCAGCCGCGCTGCCACCGCGCCCGCCGGTCCCCCCGCCGTCCTTCCCCGGGGGCTGCCCAGCCTCTCCGAGCCTCGGAGGGTCCTGGCAGGTCTCTGCCGGGAGGGGAGCGCAGCCCCGGCCGCACTGCGAGGCTCCGGCATCCACAGCTCGATTTTGCAAGAGATTAAAAAAAACCCAAACCAACAACAAATCATCCCGATTTAAAATCAGTTTAAAACCAGCTCTGCCTTGTCACAGAGTGATGGGCAGTTTTGCCCATTATTCACCAAATGCAGTTTGTGTGGTTTATTAGAAAGAGTTGACCAAGCAAAATGAGAGGCTTATGAAAGACCACTGAATGTATGCTACCAGAATTTCATGCGGGTTAAAGTGTTTAAAAGTAAGGAATTTAATGTTCAGGTAAGTATATTAGTTACGGTTTGCCTTTTTAATTATTTCTTTTTTTTTTAATTTTTGGAGTTAGTACTTCCTGTGACGAGACATTATTAGCACCACTGTTTGAAGACAACCAAGTAATGTTTGCTTCCACAAAGCACTGAAGGTTTGAATGATGCTGTAAAAGACTGTGCAGGCAGAGAGGTGCTTTGCAGAACAGTGGAGAAAACTGACAACATTGGAAATAAATAATAATTAAAAAATATGCCTTCCCAATGCAACCAGTTATGCATCTTGCCTTCTCCCCACCCCTCACACCCCCTGCCAGCGCCCGGGTGTATTAGAACTGCTTTTACTTTTCTTTTTGGTATGATGAAAATAGTCAAGAGGGTAGCACTCCCCTGGGCTCACTCTTCTCCTGGAAAAACCTGTTTGCTGCTGTGGTGCAGATCAGCATGGAGAGCTGGGCTGAGCACCGTTCTGAGACCATCCCTAATTTTAACCTGGCCTTGTATTCTTGCTGTCTCACAAGTGCCCGTGTCCCAGGGCTGCCAGCAAGGCACAGCAGCCTGGTGCTGAGCACCTGTGGTTTCTGAATCATTTCCTTTTCCAGTTACTTTCTGAGTTTGCTAAATTTGTGGCAGCCATGCTGCTGTTTTCTTCCAGTCTGAATACTGACAGGCCCTGCAAGAGGTTTTGCCATAGTATAACGTTCTGTGTGTTTTATTCGTTATTATTTACTCTGGTAGGCAGTTTTAGAAATAAGCGTTCTGATGGAAAGGCTAAAAATCTAATTGCTTTGTACACCCAGAATTGGAAAAGGCTAGGGCTGGATTTCAGTGAAAAATGAAATCAGAGACTGCTAAATTCCCCTTACAAGTGCTCACTCAGTGCTTTGTGCTATCTTGCAATCAGTTCCTGTACCAGTTCAAGCTGATTTCCTGAGGCAGCCTCATCCCATCTCGGTATCTGGCTTTTGAGGCCCACAACAAGGAGCTCTGAACAGGAGGGGAGGGGGGCAGCATCCGGGCTGGGCCGGAGCGTTAAACAATACTCAGGTGGCCTCAGCACCAGAGGGGCAACACAGTGAGACCCAAAATAATGAACTGGGTCAGAGTGCTGGGAGGAGCAGTTCCCCTGATTGTCCAGTGACCTCAGTTGCAACTGGTTGGAGTGGGCCGTGTTCACCGCCAGAAAGGCGCTTCCCATCCCAAGGCTTTTTGAGAGCTGCGGGAAGTAAAAAAAAAAAACCATCCATTACCATCCAAACAATTCACAATAACAGGAGCTAGAGTTTGATTTTATGGTTTTTTCCTCTTTAAGGAAACCTAGTGGAAAGATGCTGTCCTCATTGTCAGAGTTGTGAAGGGCAGGGGAGGGCTGGCTATATAGTAAAGGAAACACTGATAATGAAACAATTGACCTCAGGAAAAAGAAACCTTCGAAATACTTTAAAACCTTACTTAATAAAGCAAAGAAACCATCCTCCTTCCCAAATTTGTCAAAACACTGTTAACAAGTGTTGGATTTCACATGCTCAACATAATGGAAACTTTACTCTCTTCATCCTTGAGCTGTTTACCCAGTGATTTTGTGCAACAAAACTCTGTTGCAAATTCAAGCTATAGTGCAATATGTTTTGTTGGGTTTGTGTTTCTAGGACCTCTTTCTGGCTAGGAAGATGCTAGGTTTGATTCAGCCTCTTGGCCAGGTGTGACTGTCATTTGTTCCATTGCTTTTATTCATAACACAGGGCAGGCCCTTCTGCCTTCCCATCCCCAGGCAGGCAAAGTGTGTTAGAGCTGTCTTTCGACCTGTCAGACCCTAGATGAGCTTTCTGTCACTCTATTCATTTTACATTTTAGTGCTTTGCACAGCAGCTAATCACATACAGCATAAACTTTACAACAGTATCACTCAGGGAGTCATAGATTTGGACCAGGATGAGGGTTTATTCAGAATTTTTCCAGTGCAGACTTTCTGTACAGTCTCCTTCTCCCTTGAAGGTCTGATTTACAATCTGGTCAGATTTTTAAAGGGTAGGATAATACCATGCATGTGCTTTGGACATTTTTCACTTGTTTGGGAGAATCCTGCTTTAAGATACAGTGCATGTTTTTTCTTGGTTTTAAAGTAAAACAGAGGCCTCCCCTGAAGCACAGGATGGCACCGTTCTCCAGGGCAAGTTGCTAACGCCGCTGTTATGACAAGCATGTGAAGTTCCACTGAATTTAAACCAGAACATGTAAAAACATTTGGTTCTGTACTACAGTATTAAAAATCCAGTTGTCTCTGTCAAAGTAAACTTTAACTTTTCCATTGACTTCCAGGCGAGCAGAATACAGCCTTTTATACCAACTTCTAATCCTGGGTTAACCTACAGTCTGCTGAAAATGGAGATGCTAGTTCACATCTCCCTTCGGTGGCAATAGTACATAGTGACTTTTTATTGATGGGAATCCTAAATTCAACAACCCTGCAAAATGACTGCCTCCATGCTGAGAACATTTCCAATTTTATTTACTTATCACTGAAAGGAAGGTGGGAGTTTGGACTAATTGCTTGCTCTGGAGCATATGGTGAAGCAGAGCACAGGTCAAGCCCTGGCCTGAGCGTGCAGCAGTGTAAGGTCCTGATACACGTGCCATTTACACCAGAATGCAACAGCTCAGAAGTGCAGGTTGCTCCCAGAGGGTTTGGTGCTCTAAGCAAGGACCATTACAGTTCACGTTTTCCAGTTGATGTGAATGTTGGATGAGCTGCCTCAGGGGTAGGTAGTTTTCACCAGTGTTCACAGACGGTATTCTCAGAAAAGCCCCTTTTTAAGTATAATGTGACTAAAAAGAGGTTGCTCTGTGCAGTCATTTAACCATGATGACATAATTTCAGAGACTTGCACACCTGCTATAGTGTTGTCAGAATCCCCCCGAGCAAATGCTTTTATCTCAGTTTAGGCTTGATGGAAACAGCCTTTTTTTTTCTGTTTTATGCAGCAACAGACTTTTTGGTGGATTGAGGTTAGAGCTAATCCCTCTTTAGTGGTCTATGGATGGACACTGTCCTGAAAAGATCCAGTAGAGAAGGTAGTCCATGAAGTAATTCATGATCTTTAAAAGTCAATCTATGTGAATACGAATTCTGATTCTGTAGTTACTGGTGTATCTCTTTGAGTGTGTGTAAATTACAGTTTATGTGCTTGAATTTGTCTATTTTAGTCTTTCTTATTCTTTCAGGAGTGTGGATGAGACCATGAGTTTATTGTCAGGGATTTTTATAACAAAGGTGGTTTAGGGGAAGAAAATCCACCAGCTGCTTCAGGCTGAGAATACCTGTATGTTTATCAAGGTGTTTTGGGATCCATGTTTTAGGAAACTATCGTGAAGTTTTAGAAAGCTTTTTTGTGTTGCATGGAAGTGGGAGCAAAAAAGATTCTTTATATGAAAAAGTCTCCCAAATCATGAAAACAGGAATTCTTTAATGTTTTTGGCTCAGTCACTGCAAAAAATGTTTTTAACTAACTTGTCAGATGGTTGAGCTGCTTATGATTCAGAATGGACCTTTTGTGCTTCCTGTCCCAATTAGGAATTAATTTTTAATTATATCAGCTGAACATTTTTAAATATGAGCACTTGCATTAGCCTCAGGCGCCTGTTTCTTTGATGGTGAATGGCACTGATTCGTGTAATATTGTCTGTTCTGAGACATTTTAACAGCATTGTTTCTGTCTTCATTTTCTGAGAATGTTGAATAGTGTTTGTGGAAAACCTAGTATAACTTTGATTAAAACTTGATGTGATTTTATTTTCTCAATCGTTTAGATTTATTTCAGGAATACTAAAACATCACTTTACTGGATAGTTACTTGCTTGGTGCTTTGGTTTGCTGTTAAAGGCTTTCACTCACATTAAAACCATTTTGCAGCTCTGGAAAGAGGGCAGGCATCTTGAGTGATAGCCCTGATAAACAAAGAATGTTACTCCCAGAGCTGAAAAATGGTAAGTATTGCCTTTGAAGTAGTCTTTTACATGGAAATGCGTGGAGTGTACTTTTCTTTAGATTTGGAGAAATAGCTAAGCAAAGCCAAGTCTTCACACAGGCCCATGTGCTTGGTACGGAAAGAACTCCTATTGACTTCACTGAGACTTTATCTGGCAGAAATCTTGTACTGAACATTTTTTTGTCTGTAGTCCAACCAAGTTGAAGTCAAAGAGCTGCTGACAATAGGAAGTCTTTTTGGTGTGTAATACATGAAAAAGTGCTATGACTCAGTTTGAACTAACAACAAGGTTATTGTCTGGGATTCATTGCCAAAGCAGCACTTACTGTATATGTAGGTGGAAATTGCAACATATATTTTGAAATGCAGTTTATTAAAGTTGCTTCCTCTTTATGTCCTTTAATGTCTCCTCTTTATGACCGTTTTGTCTCCTCCGAGTTCTGGGTTCAGGTCTTAGAGCTTCCACTGCCACAGCAGATGGTATCATGAGCAGAGCAGGGGGTTTGCTGCTGCCTCTGAATGCACCACGCTCCCTCCTGGCTGTTAGGGAGATGGGCAGCTGAAACCTAATGTACACTGGATGCTTGCAGTGTGGGCCTCAGGAACTAGGAGGGAAAAGAGTGGACTAGGTATTCAGCATGTTTCTGGAAGTTACACCCTTTGCAGTTCTCTCCAGCACTAAATCCCCCACTGGCGTCTTGCCCACGGTTGTGGTCCTGTGGAGCTGCAGCTCGGTTCTGGCAGTTGACATAATGGAACACAGCTTTCCAGTTGCTGGTTGGGACCTTGCTGGAGTTGAGGTGGCACAGCCTAGCTGTCCCCAGTCAATGCATCTGGAAATGAAACCCCTTCCCTACTCTGAACAGCTGTCACACAGGGGACACACGTTTTTGTAGAACCACCAAACTGTGGATACTGGAATAATGTCTTCTGTGAGCTAATTGTATTTTGTCTGTTCCCTAGACTGGCAAAGTAATACCAACTGTGACGTTTAATTTTGGTAATGTGTGGTATGAAATCAAATTCACTTCAGTGGCTCTTCAGGGGAGTTTTGACATGCTATCAGTTTGGATTCAGGCATTGCAGAAAACTGGAAAAAGGCAACGTTATGATTTTGTAGTACTATTCATTCTTATTTCCCACCAAAGGTACTAAAGAAAGTAGATACCTTTCTGTTTCACAGCTGGAGAAGTGGTGGCATGGCCGGTTGATGTGGCGTGCACAGGCTGTCCGTGTCCGTGTCCCAGTGGGGACTCCTGACTCACTCTCTGTTGTTCCTCCAGGTCACATTTCCTCACCAGCTTCAGACACAAGGACATGAATTTGTTTGAAAACAGAGTAAACTCATGGACTGTTAAAAATAACTGTTTGGATGCAAATGGTTTGTTTTTAATGTCTTTCCAGTTCCTTTACATGGGATTTATGTTTAAGAAACAGCATCATTTGTTTGTACTTCATACTTAAGAGTGATGGTATTTCTTCCTATGAAAATCTCCATTGCAGTCAAGGAACAAAAAGGGAGCCATTGGGTTTCAAACAGTGGCCACACAAGCTAGCGTTCAAAGTAGTTTTTCCAGACAAAAAATTTATGCCTTTTTAAAAATCATTTTTAAATTGAATTTTATATTACAGGAAACACCAATGGCAATGAAACCTAGCAGGGAAACAGATCTCCTGAAATGCTGCAAATACAAGAAGTAGAAGAGGTTTTATCATATGTTATACGAGAACTGACCAAGCACCTACACGTAGCAAAATGCTGGACATTTTGGTCAGTGCAAACATGTAGCAAAATAATTACCAAAACTGAATGTCAGGGTAGTTCAGACATTATTTCACTGCATGTACAATGTGTGTGAGAATACACAGATAAGAATGGAACATAAACCTCTTGGGAATTAGGAGTTACTAATTCCAGCCCTTATCATCATATTTCCCCTTTAGTCTAATCTCAGTTTCCCAGGCTTGGTGTCTTGTCCCTGCATCTACTTTTAGTCCTCTCCTGGTTAGGTGATGAAATGAAGCAGGTCCATTATCTGTCATCTGTGGTGCCAGCATGGGCAGTGCCAGGAGCTGTGAGGGGTTTCTGGGCACATGCTGAAAATGAAGTGTTCATCTGCTGAGATCAAAGGACACAAACCTACAGTTTCCAAATGTTTAAAAATCAGCCAGCTGTAGGCAGCTGTTCACACTGGAGTAAAAACTGTGTTCCCAGTAGACAGGTCAAAGTTTGGGGCATGGGTTATCTGAAAAGTTTTATTAAAAAGACCACAATTTTTGTAGGATTCACATCCAATTTGTTTTCCTGAGCTTGTTTCTAGAATGGTTTGAACAATTGCTGGCTAGATCTTCGTTCAAACATTTTTAAAATTATACAGGTTTTCCCTTATGGTTGTTTTGGGAACCAAGTCCCACCGAAAAATACAAATTTAGCAAAGTTATCATCGACAGAATATATGACGGATGATAGCACCAAGCCATTTTCATGCCGGGCTGTGTCTATCAGCTGTCCAGAGGAGACTGTTGTCCTAAGCCCTGGGGCTGTACACAGACCAGGGATTTTGTTTAAATATCCTCTTTGAGAATACATCACCATCAACCTGACTGCAAAACTCCCTTTCTTGTGCTTATTTAACTGTCCCAGTGTGCAGTTCCAAAGCAGGTAGAATAGGAATGCAAAATTCTGCTTTTCAGTGCAGCCTCAGGCCCTGTGCTGAAAAGCACTCCCGCTTAACTTCACCTCCTGGCCCACAGCAGCTGAGGCCAAAGAGCACAAAAGACTTGAAAAGTGACTTTATGGTATTTGTGCAGCGTAACAAATGTTTACAACGAAGGATGGGGGGGGTTGGGGTGTGCAATGCCTTGTCCTGTGTAAAAACCCACAGGCGTGCAGCCCCTGCACACGTGGCCCACAGCCCTTGGGCTCTGCTGAGTCCCTGCTGCCAGGTCACAAGTTTGTTTTGTGTTAAATATGAGCTGTGCTCTGTTCCTTTAATGAAGATGAATGTGCAATAAATCATGTATGGGAACCAACCCAGAGACCTTCTTGCAGTGCTATTCCCGAAAGGCATTTCATAATTTATCCTAACATGCAGTATGTTTAAAACAGGCAGGAGAGCAGGATTGGCCTAGCATTTTCTCCTTTCAGTAGACCTCTGTTGTGAAAGACCATGCAGCGCCAGTCTTCTGAATTGGCTCTTGAGGATATCTGAGCTTTGACCCTTCTGTTACACTCAGCTGGGCTGAAGCTGTGGTCCTGCAGCCTCTAGCCCAAGGGTCCTCATGCCAAGAAGAAAACTCCTTCTCTAGTGGGGATTAGGGCTGTTCCCCTACCACCTGGGGCTTGATTGAACTCTGTGCCACTCTTGGGAGGTGGTGATGCTGATCCTACGTCTGAGGAGGATTGGCAGGATGTCAGGGAAATGAGGTTAAATGTCAGCTGGCTAAGCATTTAAACATCTTTTCTAGTCAGGTTAAGAAATCCCACCAACTCTTTGTGCTTCCCAGCTGTCAATACCACTATTTCTTTCTCCTCCAGCTATGTTCCATCTCCTTTTTCTTTCTGGTGTATAATTCATACCCTGCCCTTGCCAAACCGGCAGTTTCTGGATGATAGTTGACTTTCTGCACCGATTCTGGTGCACAGCTTTGCCTGTTCCCCCAAAACAAGCAATGGATGTCACTGATTGCTTCAACACACGTGACGTGATTGAGTAACCACTAGTGGAAGGGCAAAATAGCGAAGGGCTTGACTGTTGGTGAATAACACCTGTAGCATGGCAAACAGCTCTGGCAAGTCCTGGTCTCCTGCCTGAGCACATAAAGCAGCAGTGACTGCACTTCTCTGTCACGTCAGGGTCAGCAAGGCGCGGAGACTTGGGCTGTGCTGGGCAGGGCGGCCATAGCCAGGGCATAGCGTGGTGCTGTGTGCGGTGACACCGAGCGGTGCCTGGGGAAGGTGCGGAGCAGCTGGCAGCTCTCCTGACAGCACGGCCCAGGCAGCCGGAGGCCAGCTTGTCATGGTGGGGAACGGTGGCGGGAGCCGCCGGGGCTCTGCCTCGGTGAGGAACACATTCCATCACACCTGCCTGGGTGAGATAGAGGCAGAGCCTCCCAGTTATTCCGTTTGTTTTGCTCACTGTGCTGCTTTTAATGGCCGTGTCTCTACAGGCCGTGCCTCGAGAGCTGAGGTGCGGCAGTGGGAGTGGCAGGCCTGTTCACTGGTGGCGGGGCACCCCCCAGCAGCACGGCCCTTTAATTCTCCTGAGGGCCGCTGTCATTGCGCAGTTACGCTCCATGAAGTGAATGAAGTGACTTTATGAGAATCCGCTTAAAAATAGCAGCCGTCACCTAGCAAGAGCCTGGGGCCTGGAAGGTGCTGCAAGCCAAAAGCAGCTTTGTTCAGGGTTGTACCAGAGGGGCAGTTTTCTGAGCATTAATGTTTTTGCTTTGTGAAGAGTCTCTCAAGACACAGGATGAATGCAGTTTAATGAGGGGGCGTGTCAACTTCCACGTCCCCGCGTGTTTGCCCATCCGGCACGGTGTCCTGCCTCTGGCTGGGGTCCCTTGTGTGCTGCTGCAAGGCAGGGCACGGCACCCCGGTGGACACGGAGCCGTGCCGAGCGACCCACGGTGCCTGCCTGTGAAGCACTAAGCCAAGGCCAGGCTCGTCCGCAGGGCTTTGTGGCCGTGCTGGGACAGTGAGCAGTGCCAGCCAGGGCACGCTGGTCCCTTGGGCTGCTGTGGCTGGTGGCGGTCGGGCTGATGGCACAGAAACCCCCCGGGCTGTCCGCCCGAGCCGCCTCTTGAGCTCCTCGTGGGCGGGAAGTTCATGGATTGATTTCCTTTGTATTCTGTCGCGGACATCACGCGGATTGCCCGGTGCCTCGGTTTTCTCTTTAGCCGCACTGGCAAGAGCCATCGTTACTTCCAAACTGTCCTCACTGCTGTCCTTTATTCCCTCTGATGTAAACCAACTGCTGAGAGGCTGGTTTGCTCCACGGTGCGGCGTTTCACAGTCAGCCTTTGATTCAATCTGTTGATTTATGGTCTAATTTGGTTCCAATACTTTTATCTCTGACTTGGACCTATTAATTCTCCTCAGCTCTTTTAGGTCACATTAATTTGTTGTGTCTCGTCGCTAATCTCCTATGCATTAGCTGATTCCTGTAGTTGGGTTTTCTGATGGAGTGGATGGATGGATGTACCTGGATTCAAGTATTTAATCTTATTAGGACATATTAATTTTAACTCACCAAGGCTTCTATATTTCATAGGATTTTGAAATTTTAAATTTTTAAAATAAGAATCACTACCGATTTGTCTCCTCTCCAGTGTATTTGTGGGTTTTTTTCCTTTTGTTTGTTTTGGGATTTTTTTGTTACTTTTTCCTGATTTTATTATTATTTTTTTTATTTAATCTGGCAAACCCACAGCTCTGTTCTACAACACTGCTTAACAGCCAGTACAACTGGTTTTTAATTTAAGTTCCTTTTTTGTCTCTTTCTGGTAGCTGAATATCAGGTGATTTATCTCATGTACTATTTTATTTTCTCAGGGGTCTGAGGAATATTAAAAATGCAAGTGAAAAAAAATAACAGGTTCTGGTTTTAATTGAAAAGAATATCCAATATTTAGAACTCTAGTAGTTACTAAAGTAGGTTACAATAATATTTTACAATGTCAGATGCCACATTTGGGCTACAATTTAGTGTGCAATTAAGTAACATTTTGAATGTGAGTGAACACAAATTAGTAATGCAGTCTTAGTTTTCACCAGCTGAAATACTGAACTCCTTGTCTTTTATCTCCTTGTTACAAGGGGAGATAAGGAACAACAGTGTATGGTATGCTGTCCCAGAGATGGTGTCCTACAGTAAATGGTGTGCTGTGACATGGACTGCAGTGTCACTTTTTAGCATCCCTTGATTTCTTCAAATTGATGATTGATTAAATAATTTTATTTTGTGGAGACCTGGTTTGTGTGTGGTTATAAATGAGTCTGGCAGTTGTGCACCTTTGGGTGTAGCAGTGGGGAAGAGCTGGGCTTTGGACATGGCCAGGAGGGATTTTTCAGGATTGCTCTGAGCCAGGTGGACCTGCTGTGTCTTTTCTGAGATCTGAGTTTCTGCTGATAGATGTCCTTTCCATCCCTGGAGAAGCTAGAATGGGAAAAAAAAAGCTAGAGGGACATGGGACACAAATGAAAAGTGACTCGGTGTCATTTTGTTCTGCGTGCAGATGTCAGCAGTGCTGGTTAGCCTAGGCTGCTCTGCATTTCTTCCAGCATTTTCCTTGATTCCTAATACAGCAAGGGGAGAGGCAATAGGGTTCCTCCAGTGAGTGTTGGAAAATTCTTTTCCTACTTCATCACATTCAATTGCCATTTGAAGTTTCTCACAAATGTCTTTTTTTTCCCAAAGCTAAAAAATTTCGTCTGTCAGTAGACATTGTTTTTTTTTACTGTTATTTTATGTGCGGTACTATTGTCATCATTCAGTAATGTTTGTGTTCATTTTTAACAATATAGGAAAACATTAGTGGCAGACAGGTTTTGATGTCTGGTGTTGGACTGCAAACCTTCCATCTCCAGAGATGGGTTTTCTAGGATGGCTCAGAGGGGCTTTCTGCATGCAGGTCTCCCTTAATTAATTTGGGCCCATTAATCGGGGTAACAGTATGTGCACTCCACTAATGAGGAGTCACGCTATGCAAACAACAGCCTCTGAAGGGAACAAGGGATCAGGGCAGCATGTGTTTGTGGTATCAGAACCTATCTGCCTTCATCTAAATTCCCCACACATCACTTAGCAGAAATAAAGCAAATATATGATACAACAAAGACCCCTAAAAATACATAGTGAAACCTATAAAAAACAACAGCCAAAGGATTTTTTGGTCTGAAAGCTGTCCTTGCACAGTAATTTGCAAGATAGTTTCCAGTCCCATCTGCTGTCAGGCACAGTCCCTGATTCAGTGCTGCCACCTCTCATAACGCTGAGGCTCAGATCCACAGTTGCTTGGGTGTCTGACCAGTGACTCCTGGGTCTCCACATGTTTCTGTGCATGTGAGCACTTGCATTTCCTCAAGAATCTCCACTGCAGGAAACATAATTCTGTCTTTACCTGACACTTAAATTGTTTATCCTTTGGAAAAAAAGACCTTAAGATAGGATTTCTCAAGGCTGTGCCATCAGAATATGGAAAAGCACTCCTAAGCCATTATTGCAGGGGTAGGAAGAAAATGTTGTGATTTTAAAGCAATCTGTTGATAGGTATTCTTGGGCATATTGATGGCATTCCAGTCAGCCAGCTGGCCTCAAAACCTGAGCCAACAGTAGTATATGTGTTACAAAAGTCTGAGCAGGACTGTTGCGTGGCAACTGCTTAGCTACCATTTGTATTAGTGGATTCCTTTGAGAATTTCCTAAGTTTTTCAATGCTTGATTGAAAAAAAAAATAAAGCTTACCAGCAGCTACTCAGTCACCTGCATTTTGTGTGGAAATGGAAAAGAGAAGGATAATTCCTTACCAATGACAGTGAAATGTGTATGGGAATGGAAGAGAGATTGTGCATGATGTTCTTCAGCTCAGGTGCCACTGGGAGCTGCCAGCAGAGGTTTAGCTGAAGGAGTGCTGGGCATGTATTTAAAGCTACATGGGGCACTTCTAATTGATAAGATCCACTTTTTCCACCAGCATTTATAAAAGAAGAGTGAAAGGCAACAAAGGTTTGTCCCAGCAGCCACCCAGCTTTTCTCTGCTCTGGAGGTATATCTTCCCTGGTATGTCTGCTAACATTTGCAAGACAAGCACAGAAGAAGCAGAATTGTGGTTCCTGGCTGCCTGCCATTTGATAACAAATGCTGCATTCCTCCACCAGCACTGCAGCAATTCAGGCCTGTTGGCAAGGATGCTGCCAAGCCTCTGACCTGGCTGTGTGAAGTCAGACTTGCATTGCCATCATTTTCACTGATGGTCTATTAATTTGAAAGTGCTATGGAGGACTGTACAGAGGACAGCCTGCCTTCATCCTGGGCGTTGCCAGCTGTGCAAGAGGTGTGTATGGTTTCATCTGGCATTGTAGCCTGGGTCCTGGGGACAGACTTTAGAAGGACAGGAGGCTGAGGGAGCAATTCTCCTGTCCGGCCAAGTAGTGCTTAAAGCAATGTGGAACAGTTGCAAGAGGAGAGGAGGGCAAGGAACAAAAGTTTTTATGCTACTCAGCTGCAAAGCTTCAGCCTAGCTAGCACCACAAGTTCATTTACAGACTTCACCTTATGCCCTTGGGGACAATAGTACTTCCTGAGGATCAGATGGGCAGGCAGAGACAGAGCAGTCCCTGAGAAGGTGCCAAAGTGAGCATCCTTCCACACGTGTATGGCCAGTCAGTGGGGGTCAGTTCTTAATCCTTAGGATGCCTGTACACTTGCAACGAATTGCAGCCATTAGGGCTTGAATCATTCCCTTCCTGTTCCCTGGCTCTGAGTGAACTGAATCCCCTAAGTTCCTGGGCAGCCTCTCAGCAAGAGTGTGCTTATCACTAAGCCTTCCCAGAAATGGATATCACCAAACCCACTTTAATGGGTCCCAGTGTGCAGCTGAATCAGGATTATAGACTTCCAGTGTTACTGTGATATGAACTGATTGTGGTGAGCATTTATAATGTTAGTTAATAGACAAATTTTGTTAATTACCCTTGGGAGTATTTTTGTTACATTCCCATCTGAATTTATCTTTCCACTGTAACTTACTAAGGAGTTTCAGTACTGGTTTGATCTCAGGGATTCAGCTACACTGTATGCTTAATATCAGTTGCTTTGCCTGTACATGCTCGTGTGTTAGCTAATTTCTCAGAGGATATGATGATGTAAGCCTACACATGTGAGGTGAAGATAAAGCCCTTGATCTGGCTGTCGTTTTGGTTACCTAAAGCACTTTAGGAACTTGCATTCAAAACACAGTAGATTTAAAATTGCAGTGAGTACACACAAAAGTATTCCAAAGCATTCCCGAAACCACTATGAATAAAATGGAAGTGAACGAGACATGATAGCTAAACAGGTGTGTGAAGTTTGAATGCAGCACAAGCATTTCAGCCAGACCTTTGAGATCAAGGCTGATGTGTATGACACTGAACATCTCTATCTACAGAATGGGCTGGTTTTCAAGGATGCAGAAGGCCTCACTGACCCATCAGAGATTGCTGGACTCAACAGAGAGAGGGTTTTGCCTGCCTGCAGGGATGGGATTGCAGGCTCTCCCTTGCTCCCTTCCTGGAGCTGTATAGTGACAGCACGAGCATCCCATTTCTGAGATGGGGTGTCAGTAGCTGGGAACTTCTATGCCACATGCTGGGAGTTCCATTTACATGGGAAGATTTTTCTCTTGCTCACACCGTGTGAGGGGTCCGAGCTGCAGGAGACTGAGCTGGCCTTGCTGTTTTGCAGGACGATGATTCCTGTGACCGAGTTCCGGCAGTTCTCCGAGCAGCAGCCGGCGTTCCGGGTGCTGAAGCCCTGGTGGGATGTGTTCACGGACTATCTCTCGGTGGCCATGCTGATGATCGGAGTGTTCGGGTGCACCTTACAGGTAAATCAAAGGGGACGGGGCGTGGCAGCTGCTCTCGGGGCTGCCGAAAGAACGCCACAAACGAGGAAGGGCCTTGGAAGGGTGGTGTCCCATCTTGTTTAATCTCTTGGGCTCACCGTGAACAAAGCAAAAATGCGCTGGTCCCAGGATCCAAGCTGTTTAAGTAGCAACATCAAATAACACAGAGCAGACTTTTAGCAGCTGTGAATCAGCAGACTTGCACTAGAGTCAATGGAACTGTGCCAACTAAGATAAGAGCTGTTGGTTTGGCTGGTGTCTGGATCACTGTTTTCACCCCAGTTTGGCATAACAAAACAAATTATCAACTTCAGTTCTTAATTGTTACCATTTTGCTGTTTGAAAGTTTAAAAAATGGAATATTATAGTTCCTGTATTTCTTTATTTGGCATATGTTAATATTATTTCTGTCTTCATGCTTTAAAGAGATTTGAAATTAATGTGTTAATTAACAAACACCCAAACAATAATGATATAACAATAATGATTTTATTAACAACACCCACAGTTAATATTATGTCTCTTCCATTCCAAAATGTCTCGGAGGATGCTTAGACATAAACAATTGACATTACTGTCAGTCACTGTTAGTTACATTTTGCTGAAGAGCCAAAAGCAGAAAAGAAATGAAAAACACTGTTTGGGAGGACTCCACAAAAATATAAAGTTACAGTATGGGTTCAAACATGGATCTCACGTTTCTTGACATGACTTTGAAAGGAGGCTAAAGGGACACATTGACAGAGCTCTTATTTCAGAGGAATTTGCTCATTTACATGGCCTAGCATTTAGATATACTATCTCAAATTTCACATGAAATCAACTGTAATTTTGCTTGTGTTCCCCATCATTTGCTTGTGCTCCCCGTTCTCAAGTATTTTCAGTTGATACAACACTCATGTTTAAAAATCTCTTTATATAGAGCTGAATTTTGCATTAGTAGATACTTGCTTAACCACACAAAGTAAATCATCATAGCTGTTAGCTGTTTGAAGTTCACCTGCTTGATTGGAGGAAGCACACTGGAAAATAATGTGTGGAAAGACTGAAATAATAGACAAATAGTTTTTATTCCAACTTATTGTGAGATACATAAGGGTGTATATCACAGTAGCAGACAGTTTACAGACATAGATTAACTACAGAAGTTTTTGATGTGTCAACAGTTATGGCACTGATACTGTCAAAACACGTGTGGTCTTATCTCAGCATCTCCCTACACCAGGGTGGACCATCAAGGATCACCTGATTTTGGTAGCTCTTGTTGCACCTTATATTTAGTGCTTTCAACAGCCATGATGTCGAAGAGTACATCTACACTACACACACATTCTTGGTTTGGGCTAATCCCAGTTAGTCATTCAGGACAAGTAAGAGAGCTCCTTGGTTTATCACATGGATTAGCATTTTAAATTCAGACCTGTAGGGAGCCTTGCATTGAACTCAGAACTGTTAGTCCAAATTAAACCAAAGGTGCTTGGTCCCTAAAGGCACTCTGACCTCAGTTTGTCAACATGGGTGACCATCCCAGATTAAGAAAAGTTGTTTGGTTGTTTTTTTGTAGACAGACTCAAGCACAGAGTTAGATTTTTTCCCCAGGTGTGTAGTCCATCCTACAGAAGCCTCTCATAGAGAGGGACTTTGGACAAGGATGTGTAGTGATAGGGCAAGGAATAAGGGCTTTTAGCTGAAAAGAGGGTAGGTTTAGATTAGATATTAGGAAGAAATTCTTCACGGTGAGGATGTGGAGGCAGTGGAACAGGTTGAAGTTCCCAGAGAAATTGTGGGTGCCCCATCCCTGGAAGTGTCTAAGGCCAGGCTGAGCCTGAGGCTCTGAGCAACCTTGTCTAGTGGTAGGTGTCCCTGCCCATGGCAGGATGTTGGAAGTAGATGATCTTTAAGGTCCCTTCCNCCATAGAGAGGGACTTTGGATAAGGATGTGTAGTGATAGGGCAAGGAATAAGGGCTTTTAGCTGAAAGAGGATAGGTTTAGATTAGATATTAGGAAGAAATTCTTCACGGTGAGGATGTTGAGGCAGTAGAACAGGTTGCAGTTCCCAGAGAAATTGTGGATCCCCCATCCCTGGAAGTGTCTAAGGCCAGGCTGAGCCTGAGGCTCTGAGCAACCTTGTCTAGTGGTAGGTGTCCCTGCCCATGGCAGGATGTTGGAAGTAGATGATCTTTAAGGTCCCTTCCAACCCAGATCATTCTGTGATTCCATGAGGACTCTATTTATATGAATGAGAAACTAGATAAAATTTATGTCCATGCACATACAAATGCCATCAAAGAACTGTCCTTATCTGTCTTTATTAAGACGGAAGATTAATAATGGCCCAGCATAGATATGTTCACATCAGCCCTTTGTCAGCCATTTTTGGTGTGATAAGACATCACAGTGGGAGAGTACAGCCACATGAATGCAGTTGTGCTGCTGTCAAGCCTAAGGTATCTCTGTACATCGTGTAGCCAGGGTGAATACACCTGGCAGTAACAGTCTGTCTCTGGGGAGAGCAGAGCACAACAGGAGATTCCTGGTCTTTTCTGGAAGCATTCACCACATTTCTCCTTTCTCTGGATTGTCTCAATGCCCTCTTTCTCAAATTATGGAAAGCTAACCATAGATAGAAAGGGGTGGCCTAGTTCTTGGCATATAGAACAAGTGTCTTGTTGAGAATAATAATAGCACAGCCCGTTAGGCCAAGTAGCAGGCCGTGCGGAGGAATGCCTGGCAGCTGGAGGTGCTCCAAGGACAGCTACCCATTGATGCTGCAACCATTGTTGGTACATCAGTTCAAAAGATACCTTTTTGTGTGTTCCAGGTCATGCAAGACAAGATAATATGCCTTCCAAAGCGCATCCAGCCTTGCCAGAACCAATCTAATAGTTCAAATATGTTTAACACAGTGCCAGATACCACACCCCTTCCACCACCACTGCCATCCACCCCTCCAGCTACGGTTGAAATGAAAGGACTCAAGACTGATTTGGACCTTCAGCAGTACAGCTTTATAAATCAGGTGTGCTATGAACGGGCTCTGCACTGGTATGCCAAGTACTTCCCTTACCTTGTCCTTATACACACACTGGTCTTCATGCTGTGTAGTAACTTTTGGTTCAAATTCCCTGGATCAAGCTCCAAAATTGAACACTTCATTTCAATACTTGGGAAATGTTTTGATTCTCCCTGGACAACAAGAGCTTTATCTGAAGTGTCAGGGGAAGACTCTGAAGAGAAGGATAACAGGAAGAACAACATTAACAAGTCTAATACTACTCAGCCAAGCACTGAAGGCGCTTTGGTCAAGACACAGTCTTTAAAATCAATCCCTGAGAAGTTAGTTGTGGATAAGGGAACACCTGGGGCATTAGATAAAAAAGAAGGCGAACAGGCCAAAGCACTGTTTGAAAAGGTGAAGAAATTTAGACTGCATGTTGAGGAGGGTGATATACTCTATGTCATGTACGTTCGCCAGACTGTACTTAAGGTAATTAAATTCCTTATTATTATTGCTTACAACACTGCACTTGTCTCAGAAGTTAATTTTACAGTAGTCTGTAACGTTGATATTGAAGACATGACAGGATACAAGAATTTTTGCTGTAATCACACGATGGCACATCTGTTCTCTAAACTTTCTTACTGCTACCTGTGCTTTGTAAGCATCTATGGCCTGACATGCCTTTATACACTGTACTGGTTGTTCTACCGTTCTCTGAAGGAATATTCTTTTGAGTATGTTCGGCAAGAGACGGGAATCGATGATATCCCGGATGTCAAGAATGACTTTGCTTTTATGCTTCATATGATCGATCAGTATGATCCTCTCTACTCCAAGCGCTTTGCTGTCTTCCTGTCTGAAGTCAGTGAAAATAAGCTGAAACAGCTGAACCTAAACAATGAGTGGACTGCAGATAAACTGCGACAGAGGCTACAGACAAACTCCCACAGCCATTTGGAGCTACAGCTTTTCATGCTTTCCGGACTACCAGACACAGTGTTCGAAATTACTGAGCTGCAGTCTTTAAAACTTGAAATAATTAATAATGTAATGATACCAGCAACCATTGCACAGTTGGACAACCTCCAGGAGCTCTCATTGCACCAGTGCTCTGTGAAGATCCACAGTGCCGCCTTGGCTTTTCTGAAGGAGAATCTCAAGGTCTTGAGTGTCAAGTTTGATGACATCAGAGAACTTCCACATTGGATGTATGGCCTCAGAAATTTGGAAGAGCTCTATTTAATTGGCTCCCTAAGTCACGATATTTCTAAAAACATCACACTGGAGTCTTTTCGGGAGCTTAAAAGCCTAAAAGTTCTTCACATAAAAAGCAATTTGTCCAAAATCCCACAATCTGCAGTTGATGTTTCAAGTCACCTGCAAAAATTGTGTATTCATAATGATGGCACTAAGTTAGTGATGCTCAACAACCTGAAGAAGATGGTCAACCTGACACAGCTGGAATTGGTTCATTGTGATTTAGAGCGCATACCTCATGCAGTCTTCAGCCTTCTCAGTCTTCAGGAATTGGATCTAAAGGAAAACAACCTCAAATCCATTGAAGAAATAGTAAGTTTTCAACATCTGCGAAAATTGACAATTCTAAAGCTGTGGTACAACAGTATAACCTACATCCCAGAGCATATAAAGAAACTCACTAGTCTAGAGCGGCTTTCCTTCAGCCATAACAAAATAGAGGTTCTTCCGTCCCACCTATTCCTATGCAACAAAATCAGATATTTGGATTTGTCTTACAATGACATTCGCTTTATCCCACCTGAAATAGGAGTTCTGCAGAGTTTACAATACTTCTCCATTACTTGCAACAAAGTGGAGAGCGTGCCAGATGAACTATACTTCTGCAAAAAACTTAAGACATTGAAAATTGGGAAAAATAACTTGTCAGTCCTTTCACCTAAAATTGGTAATTTGACACTGCTCTCCTACTTGGATATTAAAGGCAATCACTTTGAAATCCTCCCACCTGAGCTCGGTGAGTGTAGAGCTCTGAAGAGGACTGGTTTCACTGTAGAGGACAACTTGTTTGAAACTTTGCCTTCTGATGTCAGGGAGCAAATGAAAGCTGAATAAAATCTTGCTCAGTTTTACAGAAATAACACTTCTACCAAAAATGCTCTAGAAAATGCTCCGAATATGCATTTAATTTGTCTTTTTTTTTTTTCCAAATCCTTTGTGTACAAACAAATTTGGAGTAAGGAGTACATATATTTTTAAATAAAATTTTCTCATATTTTTTCACTGTTTTAAGATATTTTTAAGTTTGTTTTGCCCTCAAAACAAGGGCATCTGTAACTTAATTTTTACTGGTAAAAGTAAATGATTTTGTCTGCTGGTTTTTCTTTCCATTTTCTAATCCCACCAGGGAAACTGTTTAAGATACATGCTTTAGGTTGCATAGTTTGTAATAGATGATTATATTGTCTTCCTAGTTACTGTTAATCCCTTAGGACATGGTCTTCAACAGGTGGTGCTGCAGGTGTTGAATGCCTTTGTTTCCTTTTTTCTTCAGTGGCAGTAGAAGGTGTTCAACATCTAACAAGATCAAACCTAGGCTGACAGTCCCTTTCTACTTACAGCAGGGTTTTCTCAGATGGTCAAAGCAAGTAGAAAAGGTTCTTTATGTATTTTAACAGGTGAGAGAGAGCATGCAGAACTGCTTCAGGGCCTGTTGGCAATTCAGTCTGGCTGCCTGTTCACGCACTGCACTGGGCAGGAGGCACTGACTGCTATTTCCTCTCCAGAGCAGGAAGAGTAAGGTCACAGTTCATAGTGGAATCATGACCAAAGTGACTCATGTTGAAGGGTTTCCTAACAGTGCAAAGGGATGTGGCTGCCCGTTCCCTACCAGCTTGAGGGGAGGGGGTGCAGTGAACTCACTGTATTGGAAATGTCAAGTCAACAAGATGAAATGCTGTCTTGAAAAACCCCATCCTCCCTAAAACACCAGTGCTGCAAGAGAGAAAGTGCCCTCTGCCCCTCAGCCCACTTGCCCACCAAATTGCTTGGCACCTTCTAGGAATGGGATCCAGAAGAAGCACAGTAATACTTGGTTTGTAAAGCTTCCGACAAGAAAATAACCTCTAATGTGCTCCTTGATTTAGCTTGGGTAGTATAAAGCCAAGCTCAGCACTGGAACATTTGCAGATTTGCAAAAAATGAGATTAAATGAATACATTAATTTCTCACAAGTCTCACCCTAGCCAGCATACCCAAGGACAGTGATGAAGGCTATGTTTTCAATCTCCCATAGAATAACTAAATTGGAAATCCTACAGTTGGATGTTTGCTTTTTAAAAAAATGTAATCTCCGATGATTGTGCATCAGGTTGGGAACTTTATCCTCTGAAGCCATGTTCAGCTGTTCACTTAATCCAGCCATTTGATTTATTTTAGTTAGGTTTTAAAGGGACATGCTCACAAGCTATTTTAAGCTAATCAAAAGTAGTAAAATACTTTGCTGGAAGGACATCTCTTCATCATATCCAACAACACATATTTGAGTCAGATGCAGGCATTCGATAAATGTTTCACACGAATATCTAGGAATAAGTCCTTATTTCTCTAGGAGGCAATGCTGTTCATAAATTGCAGAGGTTGAATTGCTGATTGTTTAAATCTATGTAAAATATTTGACAGTTGTCAGATTGGTTGCTCTTAAATGTTTTCTAACTGCCATTGTGTGTCTTGAGCTACAGTTAATCTGAGTTCTTGCACTTGGTACAAAAACATACAGTTGGTTTAAGAGTAGGACGTATAAAGGTGGGGAGACAAACTACAATGAGAACTTCCTCATTAATCCAGGGTGTGCTATGCAATTTGGGGTGAGCTTGCCACAGTACCAGGTCAGACTTACTTTTTGCGCTTGGCTATGTTCTGGAGAAGATCCATGTTTAATCAAGATTAATCAAAAATGGGTCAGGCATGAAGGAATCAAATCAAGCTTTTTTAAAGGGGTTTGATTTAGTTCTATTGAAGATCTATAATTAATGTAGCCATTGCAAGAGCTACCCTTACTTGCGTGTGGAATGCACTTACTGGAACAGCTTGGCAGTATATATATTCTAAATGTATTTCACTTTGATGTAATGTGAGGAAGAGAAACATTTCATTGCTCATATTAACCTAATTATGTAAACCAAAGTGCTGTTGTCCCTGATGAATGTAAACTGTTTGAAATGTCCAGGTAATGGTGGAGCTGTATAGTTCTCTTACTTAGATTTTAAATATGAGATTACATTTAAAGATTTTTTTTTAAGTCTTTGTATTCCTAGATGTAGCATTTTCAATCCCTAACTTATTTTGTGTCTAATGTTTTTCATGTGTAGTTTGTGGTCTGGTTTCTGAATGGAAGTTATGCACACCTCATAACTGAAGGTTGGAGATGTGTTCTATGGCATTTTTGTAAATACATCACTTAGGGGATGTGGGTTTTGTTTGTTACTGATTATATTTATACCAGTGCAACCCCTCATGGACACAGTTACATGAGTATAAAGTGCCTTGTGCTGGCATATCTTTATTCACTTTGCTAGGAATAAACTATACCGGTCTAAGCACTTTGACACTACTAACTGTATCTTCTCCAAGGGTTTGGTGAGCTGTGACAGTTCCGTCAGTCTGGCAGCTCACTGTCACCAAAAAGGGGCAGTTCCCTCCTCCTCCCATGCTCCCTATTCCTGCCAACACGTTCCAGCTGCTTCTTATATACCTTTACAGGTCTGGTGCTGCTCTGATCCCTCCACAGGACAAATCAACTTTTTAAGCCAGCAGAAAACTATCAGTCTAAAAAAGGGACTAATCTTCTGCTGGATCAGCTCTCTAAAGGATTGGATGAACACTAAGATGGGAGTTAACAAGGGAACAGGACTCTGCAGCTGGGGTCTGTACAAGGAGAAGGTAGGGCAAGTCCCTTTGGAGGTGCTAGGTCAGTTCATCATCTTGCTGAGCCATGTGCTTGGAAAACTGTGCTGTTTTAAGTATAGCAGGGTTAGGCAGTTTGGCTTTTGTGAGCAGACAACCTTCAGGCTCACAGTGGATGATAAAATACCACATTACTGTTAATTTCTTAATGAAACAAACTCAGGTAGCTGCACTGTTGACTTTTCTAAACTTCTTACTGTCTATTCTGGGGTATATTTTCCAAACCCATATTACAGTAACTTAGAAATGAGTCAGCTGAGGGAAGATTGTTTCCTAATTCTCTAACATCCAGGAAAATATCTAAAAGTGCCATATTTACTCAGTGAATCATGTACTGCTCCATAGGTATATTCACATGTGATTCGTACTAGACTTTTCTGTGACCAATAGTAGCTGACTTAGAATGGATGGACATTTTGTGGACAATACTTTAGCATGGTTTGTATATATACAAAGAGTTTATATAACGACTTATATTAATCAGGTGCCTAACAAGTATGACAGTTCCAGAATTTAAGCAAGGCATTTTTTCATTATTGCTCAAAAATAATAAAGATCTTCCTTGGTAACAGAATTAGAGATGACAAAGATTGCATCAAAAGTCAGAAGACAGCGTTCATGGTACATTGAGCCTGACAAGCAAATCTACTTTGTGATCGAAATCTGGAGATGTGCATCTCCTCCTTTGTCAAAATTAGAATGGATATTTGTGCTGACCTCATGTATCCAGCCAGCCCAACAACTTTTGCAAATTCTGTTTGGAAAGCGCCTGCTCCAAGTCTTATATCACTTTTCTGGCACGTCAGTAATTCATGTGCTTAAGTGGTAACAAGTCCTGTAGGAGTGCCAAGAAAAAACTTTGAAATTTGACCAAATGGACAAACTTAATTCTGTAGCAAGAATCTTAATATGATAATAGACCTGCATAGTGTTACATTGCAATATAGTACACCCAGAAAAAAACAGAAATAAAATGCTCTTTTGTAATAATGACCAGTGTCAGACTGCAATGTGATTATTTGTTGGGGAAACACTTTGTTTCTGGGTTACCTAGAGATCAAACATCACCATCTTTTGGGTTTGGTCCCTTGGGAGGGAAATCAAGAAAATATGCTTAAAAAAACATTGTTATACTTGACAGGATTTACAGCTGCATGGTCTTGCTTCCTGTGCACATCCTTCCATTGCCTGACTCCAACAGCCAGCAAAATGGCCAGGAAAAAAAGCCATTCCTGGTACAGCAACTCCTCCACTCTGGTTCCTGTGCTCTGCCAGGGCTTGGGGGGTATTCTGGGAGCCGTGCCAGCCCACAGCCAGGGGTGTGAGGGCTCCTTCCTCCCCGCTGCCATGTGCCTGCGCTGCCAAGGAAATGGTGCTGTTAGATCTTGCATCTGACATACTCCCCTATAAATCCAAATCTCCAAAAAAAAAGAGATTTGGAGATTGCTCCAAAGGCAGTTGGGCTGCCTGCATTTGGTATAGGATGTTTTCCTCATTTCTGTTTCTTTAAGTTGTAAGGAATAATGTGTTTCAGTTTTGGTGTTTCATACCATGACAGCACTGTCCTGCCAAGATGGAGCAGGAATTACTTCTCTCTGGTACTTGTGGTCCCAGTGCAGGGAGAAGAGTGGTAAACACAGAAGTCTGACTGCTCTGCCTTTGGATAAGCCCTGGCAGGGAGCTGGCATGGGCACATGCTGCCCCTGGGGCATGGTGGGCCTCACAAGAGTCAAAGGAGACTTCTTGACAGTGCCTGCTTTTACCTTCATGCTGTTCCTTTTGAAAATGTGGAGGGCTGGGAAAGCTGGTCCACTCCTGGCAGCACTGCTCCTTCCCATCAGCCCACCAGAGGTACCATCTCAGGGCTACATCCAGAGGGATGGGAACCATGGCACAGCTGTAACCACCAAGGGGATCCCTGTGGCAATGTCAGCTGCTGGTGAAGATGTCACCCTGTTTATTGAGTAGTGGTAGTAGTAGGAGATGTGCTGGTAGTAGGAGATGTTTATGGCCTGAGGTAATTTCCTGAGTAGTAGTAGTGCTGGTAGTAGGAGATGTTTATGGCCTGAGGTAGCTGAACCCTGGAAAGCTCTTCTTGCACTTTCCTGAATATGTGTACTTGGGAGTGGGATTTAACTGGAGCAGGTACTGTGCCCAGGGGACTGTCAGGGCACAACCCCACCAGCAGCTATGTCCTCTCCTTGCCAGCAAACAGCAGAGCTAGGGCCAGTGTGTCCTTCATGGCAAATAGCTACTGGAAATTCCCTGTAAACGTGACTATTTGTTTGTACATCTTCATATATTACATTTGAGAAATGCTTTGGTAAAAAAATTGCATGTCTGTCCTTTTTTTTCTCCTTTGGGTTGTACACAAAGCCCTGAAAATTCAGATAAAAACAGTTTCTGTTTTCTTATTTTTCCTCTGATTGCCTCAGAAATACCTCTCCTACCAAGGGTGCAGGTCTCTCCCCCTGCCATCTCCATCCCCATGAGGAGCAGGGGCTTGGGAGCAGTGGCGCACAGGCAAAGGCTGGGAACACTGCAGGAGTGTGGATACAGGAGCGGGTCTGACAGGAGGGTGAGGATGAGCCCCTCAGCATCTTCCCTGCTGGGGCAGGGGTGGGCAGGCAGTGTCCCACCAGCAGGGCAGCTCAGCACGGCAGCTCTCTGCAGGTCCGCCTCCACCCACGGATGGCTGCCCAACAGGATCAGCTCCTGATTTCCCATCACAGGGGCTGCCCATCATCATGCTCCTGTCTGTAACACTGGGTGCAGAGAACCTGAGGGACAAATCTGGGCTGGGCCTGCCCTGTTCCCACTAGGATTGAGAACTCTGGTGTGTCATGGGGGAACATGAGGTTGACAGACATGCAGTGGATGGCAGTGGCCCTAGAGTTTCCACATAAGGAAGCCCAGACCAGCATGAGGACCTCACTCCAGTCCTGTGGCTCCAGGCACACATTTGAAGGAGCTTGTTCTGGCAGGGAAGTTTTTTTCAAGAATACAATACTGTCAAGGAGTGAATTAATCATGAGCAGTGGGGTTTGATGGCTTTTGCTGAGGGCCAGATTGCCAGGTACCACCATCGGCAGCACTGGCAAGGTGTGTGATCCCAGGGGTGTGGAGTAAAACACCTGCATTGCAGGCAAGCTTGAACCATTCCAGTCAAGGATGACTTTATCAGTCCATCCTCTCCCCTGCTGCCAAGCTCATGAAGATGCACCTAAAGCAGTGGGCATGGGGAGCACATCCAGGAGAGTCCTTGTGACAAGGTGGCAGTGGCATGGACAGCGAGAATGGAAATGGCAAGATGCTGCTTCCTTCCAAAGCTCTCTCAATGGGCCAAATGGGACACGAGTGACCACGTCCCTCTGCAGTGCTGCAATTACACAAAAGGCAGACCTGAGCTGCTTCACACAACTCTAAGATCCCCCAGGAACCTGACAGGTGGCAAGGGAATTCAGATGCACCAAGAGCCCCAGAGCACCCAGAGATTTCTGCAAGGAGTCACTTAGTAGTGCATGTGTTGCTGCTGGCCTGGTACGATACGCCAGAGCATAGGCTGACGTGATTTGTTGTGTTTTTACATTGCTGGAGTAAGAGGGCTACTAAACTGTCTGTCACAGGAATTTTGTCACATGAATTTTATGAACTGTGGTAAATAAGTGTTGATGTTTTTCTGAATTAAAATTGAATTTAAATGTAACCCTTGTCTCTTGCCAACTGGGGTCATGTGGCACTGTTGGACTGGCTTGTGGAGACTGCCTGTAGTTCTATTTATTTAGTAAAAATATTTTGGCAAAGCTCTGGCATCCTGTTTCCTTGCTGCGAGCAGAGAGAAGAAAGTAGTTTAAGTAGCACAAAACTCCAGTACAGTCACAAGGTTACCCTTAGGATCAAGTTGTTGGCTACAGCTAGGAGCTAGATGAATTCAGAACAAGTTGCAAACAAAACCACAGAGCACCATAATACCCTCAGGAAAGTGTAGCTTTGGGAAACTGAAGTGGAGGAGCAAATAAAGGCAGGACTAGTGCTTGGGAGACTTGTGACCTCATTTACCCGTTCGTCCCTCTCCTAAGGCACGTGATCCTCTGCAATGCAGGGGTGGAGAGTGAGAGTATTACTTTCTTTGAATAGAAGAAATCTATTGCTACGTCCTCACTACAAGGTCTCAGTGTGCCACCTGCGTAATTTTGGAAACACTGACCCTTCCCACCATCACCAGCAGCATGTCCCAACCCACACGTGTCCTCTGCGTGGGGTAGGACATGGCAAATGAATGCCATCAGAGATGTGCTCCTAGATGGTGGCTACAGTGCTCCTTGGAAACACAGCCTAACCTTTGGGGGGCTTTACCCCTGTGGCTTCAATGAGCTGAAAGTTTCTACAAAGCCATGGGCCTGGACAATTTTTTTCAAACCAGAGAGCTTATCATGGGGATGAATCAGTAGAATAGACAAGAAAAGTAACTTTCTGAGCTGATGGAAATGGCTTTGCAAGTCCTGGCACTTGCACAGTGGAGGAGCAACCAAGTGGTCCTGCCAGTTCAAGGCTGGATTGGCCAAGCAGGTAGGGCTGGTTCCTCCTGCCCCATCAGCCCCTCCCAGGAGCTTGGCACGGGCACCCTGATGAACCTGGAGGAACCGCCGAGTGCATGCTTTGCCTTTGCCAGCGAGTATTTCAGCAGAGGTTGTGAAAGTGGAGAAGTACTGCTTCCAAACTGCTGACAGCATCCATTATCAGAAACCAGCTGCATAAGGGGCTCATCCCTGCTGGCACCAGCATCCAGGCACCTCGAGCATCAGTGATGCAGCTCTGCCACAGTACCTGTGCTGTTCACAGCTCCTCCAGAGCTCTGGGACTCCTTCTTTAGCACCATAACCCACACTGTCCTGTGACCACCCAAGTATTTGCAGTTGTTTTCTTCAGAAAAATGAGGCTGGGACTTGGCGAGTCCAATTTGTGCATCAACAGGAGCTTGAGCTTATACCTGCTGCAAGTGGAGCTTTGCCATAAATCTTGCAAAGCAAAAGATTTTTTGGGGTGGGAAACATATGAAAAGGACCTGAAAAGAAAATTTGGTGCTTATCAAGCATCTGAGGGGCACAAGTAAAACCTTGCATGCCTGAGAAAAGTGAGGTGGTGAAGCAGGGGGCTGCTGCATCTTGTGGGGTGTGATGATACCCAAGGTGGGGAGGGGTGCTGGGGTTCTGCTGGCCCTTACACTCCAAGGGCTCAGGGGTTATGGTGCTTTTTCAAAAACAGGGCTGCAGCAGCAAGGCAAACTCTTTGTAAGAGAGCGTTCTGTCTATGACAGAGTAAAGGCTTTTACAGTCATTGAAGAGAGGGCTGTGGCCTGGGGAGAGAGGGACCAGTGAAAAGGTGTTTTGTTGAGACTTGGATTTTTCCTGGGCTTGTCTCGATGCCAGAAGGGCTGGGGCTCTCCCTTGGCAGGAATGGGGAAATGGAGCAAACAGATGTGTTGCCATGGCAATGCGGGGAGCAGCTGCCGTGGGCACAAGCCTCCTTTTCTGCCTCGTTGCAGCCCACACTGAGAGCCCAGATGAGGGACAGTCAGCCCTGCAGGGCCCCAGCCACCCTCTGACCCCTCTGACCCCGGCAATGGGGTGGCACGGGGTGACTGCAGCACCCACACCACCAGCACCGGGGTTGCCAGTAGGACACTCAGGGCTTTAATTAAAAATAAAAAAAGCTTTGTTTACTTAAATGTCTATTTTTTTCCCCTCAGCTTCATCACTCCCATTCCCCTTAGGTAGGCTTCAAGAGTCCTGATTCATAAGGGGGCAAGAGGTAAGTCATACTCTTTGAGACAAGTTACACCTAAAGATGAAAAGTGTGTCTGCTCAAAACTTGCAGATTCCAGGCCTTATTGTCTCTGTGTCCCAGGTCTTGCAAAATATTTCTTGATATTTTTTTTTTCCCAGAAAAAAAATTTATTGTGTCAGTAGATGACTGGAATGGTGAGATTCCCAAAGCTGGTCTTCCCCTTTTTCTCCTTGGACTGCTAGGCTGGAGCACAGGGCATCAAGGGTGCCTCATCTCACCAGAGAGGCCAACAAGTTCTAAAACAGCAGGAATGAGGACGTGTGGCAGAGGCCAGGTGAGGCCAGTTGAGGTGCTCCCAGTGTCAGTGTCGTCTCTATGCTGCAGGTGTGCTCAGTCCTGGCAGGAAGAGGTCCTGTCTGTCTTAGTATTTGGTCCAGGATAGTTTAAACTAAAGGGATTAGAGGAAAAGGCATAATCACTGGCTGAACTAATCAGTAGACTCCAGGGGTAGGATGTTCAGTGGTACAATTAGGTCGCTCTGCCTCAGATCCCTCATGGGGCACAGTCTGCTTCCTCCTCCTTCAGCTCCTTTCTGCATCCTTTGGCTGGAGTTGAACAGCAACAACTGTGTGATGCTCAATCCCAGTCAGCTAAAAGGAGGTGAGAAGTTCCCTACCCAAATGACTTACAGCAGATACCACCATCCCCGGGTGTTCAAGGGTGCTTGATCCCAGTCGCTGACTGTAACCTTCCATACAGCACAGGCCAGCTGAAAAATTTTTGCCAGGATTTTGATATGTGCTGAGACACTATCCAAACATAAGTGAGTAGTGTCTCCCCAAGTCAGTAATTTATAATGTGTGTGTGGATGTTTTCCCTTGACAGCAATATGTTTGAGCCCTAGCCTTATCTAAATCTCATTCAACCAGCTATCCAAGAGAGGTTTAAAAAGTGGCCTGAGGGCTGGAAACTGCATCTAAATCCATCCATTTGAGCTGTAGTTTCATCCAGTACTTGTTTAGAAGAAGTTATGTCTGCGAGACCTGCCTAATGTACGAGAGTGTTTTCCTTATACATTGCCTGCCTTGACATTTTTCCATTGGAGATCACTCAGCTGTTGGGGATCTGTGATAATGATGATTTAGAAACAAGACCAGCAAGGAATTCAGACAGAGTACAAACAAATGGCCCAAAGCTGCCTCCATGCCAAACACATTTCCATTTTGCACACCCTTTTTCTCTACAGCATAGAAGGCCCATAACACTCTGGCAGTACACGTTTACTGTCACTTCAGGTCTCCAAGGGCATCCCCTATGAAAACAGCTCTCGTTATATGAGAAATGTTTCCAGTTTAGGAGCTTTTAAAGTGAATTCCATTAATGTCACGCTTCTATGAGTCCTGCAGCTCTCTCAGTAGGTTTTGATCCCATCTTTACATGTGCCTTGGATGCTCTGGTCACCTTCCAAGATGGCAGAACTGATTCCCTGTTTTTTAGTTACATGGTGTCCCCAGCACTTTGTTTTCAGGCCTTTAATGTATTATTTGCCATGGATTCACAGATAATGCAATAGATGCCAGATTTTTTACATCTTGCAGAGATACTGTAAATTTTTTTCTCATTGCAATTTTCATGAAGAAGTTTATTTATTCTGCAAAACTTCAAAGCATTCAAATTTAAACATTTTGTTTCCTTTTTATGGCTGTGAAAAAGAGAAGTGAGACCTCAGAATGGGAGCCTCTTCCACAGTGTTACTGACAGGCAGCAGATACCAAAGAGGCCAGGGGAAACTGAGAACACACCAAATGAGTGAAATAAGAGTGAAGGGCAGGATTTGAGTTGAGGAGCTCACTGAGCAGTGCTGCTGGTGGAGGCAGCAGGAGCTGAGAGGCCTCAGCCCTCACACGGTGCTGGCTTGTGCAGCAGGGGCTGGGCCATGTTCCCTCTCTGGATTGTGCCCCTTTCTGTGGTGAAAAAGGTAGGATTCACTAGACATGCTGCTGGGGACAGGCTTGGGGAAGCTTCTCTCTTTCCTTTGCTAATTAACTTGCTAAGCACACACTGAGCATGATGCCAGCTAGTGGCCCAGGACAGGGGCTGTGTCTGGCCCAGGTGGGGGCAGCCATGCCAGGAGGGCTATCCCAGAATGTTCCTGCCAGGGCTCAAGCTGTGTATGGACGTTAGAGCTTGGTACCCAGCATCTCACTTGGTGCCCTGAAACAGCCACTCTGTGACCCTCTGGCCTCTTCATCCTCACCTTTGGCATGGGGGGAGCATTCAAAGGAGTTTATCAAGCCGACAAGAGGCGATGTAAAATACTCTGAGATCCTCAGGTGAAATCCACTGATGAAATAACCTGTTATTGCTGTGCATCTCCTCAGACTTCCCTGAAAATCATTCTGGTAGTTCCATGTGAGTAATGCAGGGGTGTATGCAGCCAGCAGTGTTGGTCAGGGGGTTCTCCACTTTCCAGGTGAAATAGGTGCTGATTTGATCCTGATGACAGTTACATATATAGCAGATAGTAATTATTGTGTGTTCCTCCCGGGGATTTACAGCTGGGTGGAGCTCCTGATCGCTGAAGTAAGTAAAGGCAGGAGGTGACACCGCACTGCAGGAGCCCTTTGTCAGCAGTACGTGAGTTTGGTTTGCTTGCCTTTGGACTTGCTTCCTCTCCCCTCAGCCTCTGCTGCTGAAAGCGTGTGTCCAGCTCCTCACTGCCCCACGGAGCTGAGGGGTTGTGGCTGGATCCCATGGGGTACGAGGGCAGCAGCTGGTGGGCTCAGGGAAGGCAGAGCACAGCACTGAGTTCCAAGGCAACAGGGCTGTGTGGTTTTCTGGGGCACAGAGCCCAGGTCCCACGCCTTAGGGTGTCCCTGCCTGGCTGTGGTACCACAGCAACCCCAGCCCTGGGCTGTGCACCAAGAAGGGCTACAGGGACCCAGCTGCAAATGGCAGTGCTGAAAGCCTGGGTAGAAGAGGAAGGAAGTTTTCCAGCTGTCTTGGTTTCTGTTCTTCCTTCAGAATTAATGTCTGGTGGGTATCTAGGAGAAGGTTTTATCCTTGATACTGGTCCTGTTAAATCCTTCTCTTTTCTCCCTGCATTTGCCCTGAAAGATTTTTTGTTCCCTCGCCTGATTGACAAAGCTTTTCCTTTTCCTTGTCTCTCTGTCACTGAGGGGGGAAAAAAAGTTCCTAAACGCAAACCAACAACAACAATTTAAACAAATAACTCAGACTTACAGGAAAAGCTTGGCTATTTTTGAACTTCCTCTGCCTTGCTTTTTTTCTGACTCCTTCAATGCCCAGTGCCTCCTGCCACCCAGCTCTGTGCTTGGGCACATTGACAGGCAAAGCCGGAGTGGTGCGGACTGGGGGCCTGCAGGACCCTCCTGGGCCATGCTAACCTTGCTGCCTCCTCCAGTGGTCAAGGTTCTCCCCTGAGGGAGTGGAGAAAGGGCTGTTTTTGAAAAGCACAGCGATTACCTTAGCTAGCCAGGAAATTCTCATACGAGCAGGGTACACAAGCAGTAGCTCAAATTCTCACCGAATCAGAGAACCCAAAAATTTGTGCCAGAAAAGCAGCCTGATATCACATCACCTTAATGGGTGTGCTGCATTCCCAGGCTGATAGCATAAAAATGAGCAACTAACATGTAAAATAAGGAAATACTGTATTTCTCTGACTGTTTCTAAGTGTTTACCTACATGGTTCTTTTCCCTGCTTTTGGCTCCTATTTTCTGCAAAACCAGTTTTTTAGGCAGGATTGTCATGGGTCGTTCAGTGAATGCCTCACTCCAGTTTGCTTTCTGCAGCTTTTTTGCACTTGGATCCTTTGTTAATAAACAGCCTCTACTGTTTACCTCCCTGGGGGCCTATGAGAGAGCCTGCAGTCAAAGGGGATTGAAAACATCATCTTTCCTCCGCCATTGAGCTGGAAAGAAAAGCCTCCTGAAAAGCCTGCAGGACACAATGTTTACAGGAATCTCAGCTCAGATGAGGCCAGGAATAGCACAGGGATGAAATGATACATCAGGGGACCAGGGACACAGGTGGCTGCTGGAGGAGGGGTTAGCAGAGGGATGGCTTCTCCTCCAAAAGCTGCTGGAGACCTATCATGCAACTCCTCCATGCACAGAGAGGGAGAAATCTCTCTCAGCTGCCACAAGTGACTCATGTAGAAGGAAGAAGGTGGATCTAAAAACCAAACTACAAAGGGTTGTGCCTTCCTCCTCTGTTACTATGCAGAAGAACATCAGAATTGAAAGGCATATTGCTTTTTGTGAAACAAATTGCAAACAATTGGGGGGCTTCAAGTGCCTGATCTATTTATAAAACCAGAGGGAAGTTTAATGTGCTTATTTTCCTAACACTTAATAAAAGAGCTGGCAAACAGAAGTGATAAAACCACTTAAGTTAAAAGTTTTGTCTTTTCACTTCTTCAACAAGCCTTTAACTGTAGGCTCTGCTCACCCTGGGACACCATCAAGAGAGACTGGAAATCTGGAGAGTTGAAAAATAAACACACAAGCTAAAATTCTGTGAACAAATATTTCATCACTTATTTCTTGGCATTAAAAGCCAAAAGCCCCAGTTCTTCCAAGATAATTTCACATCACTTCAACAAAAATTCAGAGAAATAAAAAAGGGAGAGGTCTTTAAAAGTGTAAATCCTCTTCCACAGCAGTCAGCTAAGCTGCTGCCAGTGGAGCCATTCACTGTGGGAATTTCTATGAGGAAGCCCTGAAACAAGCTGAAACTGCTTGATGAAGGTGACATTTTTGATGAATATCTACACTGACAGAAGCCTACAAACTATTTCACAGTGCTTTTGAACAAGGCCGGGAAGAGGAGGATGCAGAGAATGTGTGGGTGGTACGTTCCTCTTTACATTTATTTCCCAAGCTCTTCCCTAATAAAATAAAATGTTTAAAAAGTGCAGTTGAGGGTATCTGAGAGGTCCAGGAAGGCTGGTGGCCTGGCAGTGCAGGACAGGGGTTTGGTTTGGAGGCAGCAGGTGGGCAGTGGAATGGCTGCTATTACTTGCCTGGCTTTGGTAGCCCCGGGTTCCCCTCCAGGCAGCACAAGGGCAACACTAAGGCAGCTGTGCCCACCCCAGCATTTGCTGCAGTTCTCAGCTCAGGGAAAACACCTGGGAGAAAAATATGTGCATTTATTTATTCGTGTGTATTTTAAATATATGCAGGACTTTGAGCCTTAGAAGCAAGAAGGAGGGTGAGAAGGGTTTAAAGAGCTGCGTTCCTATCATGCTTGAGTTGTGCACACATTTTCCTTCACATATGCTTTACAATAAGGCTTA
Source organism: Nicator chloris (assembly GCA_013400495.1). Lineage (NCBI taxonomy): Eukaryota > Metazoa > Chordata > Aves > Passeriformes > Pycnonotidae > Nicator > Nicator chloris. Next base: position 97,024 of record WAAE01016141.1, read on the forward strand.
TAAAGAATGAGTGGCTTTGCAGTAAAGATGCTGAGGGTCATGGTGTTGCTTACTGGAGAGGGCTGTAGGACCAGCTGTGTTGGTGCAGGTTAAATCAGAAAGCCAAATTGGCAGGTGTAGGTCACTGGCCTGGGATCAGTGCTGTGCTTTCCTGGAGCTGGGTACCAAGCTCTCTGCCCTGCATGGCATATGCAGTCCATGCAATCAGGACCCTTTGTGCCTGGTGAGTGTTTTTGTGGAGGATGTAAATGTGCTCTCAGGATAAGCTCTAAGTCCCCATCCTATTCTAGAGTAATAGAATATTACTCTCTATTCCTGCTGCTGGGCACTCTCTTGCCCCACCTGTGGATCCCACCTCCCACTCACAGGCTCTTCCTCTGCATTACTCCCGAGTCCCTGCTGCTGGCTACCTTCAAGGTGAGGGCTTTGACTTTCTGTGGGAAGCTAGAGCAGAAAATGGAGGATATCATCACAAGCTTGAGGTGCTGCTGGTGGGGACAGTGGATGTCTCCTGGGCACTGAGTGCTCTGTGTGTGTGTGCTGCAGTGCTGGTAGGCACTGACTAATAAAGGTGCACGTAACCAAGACTCAGCAGTCTCAGGGATGGGCAGGGTATCCCGCTGAGGAGGTGAAGGGAGACTGACTCTGTGTCTGGATTTTTGGTTATTTTTTTCTGTTGTTGCTCATGTGCTGTGCTCCCTTAGGATGATCTTTTCTGCTGAACTCTTTCAACCGTTAGTTCCCACAGTATTCGACATTTTTCTAATGTAAATGAGCTCCTTCTCAAAGTCTCCCTTGAACTGCATAATACTTGGGAAGTTCAGAGAAACAATGATGCTCGGATGGCAGGGAATTTTCAAAACCCCTATATAAGTAGCTGATGATCAAATCCTTGCAAGTTATTTGTCTATATCATCTTTTTTTCTCATTCACCTGACATTTACCCACACTCTCTATTGGTGCGGCAGCGGCTGGAAGAGGCATCTGGTCTGTGTCAGCTTTTATCTGCCTTTTTTCTTCCTACTGTGCCTCATTATGTATGCTTACTAATTCAATTCAGATTTGAAAGGAAATACATGAGAAATTAACTGGCAAGACAGCAGCAGCTGCAGGAACTCCATGGGAGAAGAAATCTATGAACTAATGGACTTAGTGGCAATGTAATACCCAGACATGACTGTGAATTGCTTCAGCACATGTGAGTCTGAAAACAGAGAGAGGATCCAAGAAAATGGAAAGAGTCAGAGAAAAATATCTGTGAAGTGACATTTTTCCTGCTCCTTTCAAGGCCGTAGATGTAGTCAAAACACAGTAAGGCACCTTGCAGAGCGGGCACAGGCAGGACAACGCAGCGGGCAAAATCCTCAGCAGTGCAGTGGCAAAGTACATCACACTTGCTCACAGTGCCATGGGAGCTGCCACCAGGACTCGGGGCATGGTGCCAGCAATGTCCCAAACCCCTGGGAGCACCTGAGGCTGCATTCTGGGTGCTTGCATTCCCCACCTGCCTGTCCTGTAGAGCAGGAATATGGTTGGGAGGAGTTTGCCATGGCTGTCCTTCCCTTGGCACCTGTGGGGCAGTTGGGTCTGAGTAATTACACACTTTGAGCAGCGTTACTACAGATATAGAGACAGCTCCAAAAAAGCACTCTGCCTAATTACAGATTTCAGTGGTTGATGTCAGGATTAAAACAGAGACACCTCCTCTAGAAGACCTGTGATGGCCCCCAGTTTTTAAGAGTCCACCCCAGCCCTGGGGCACTGTGCGGGTGGGGGCATTGCACATCTTGTGTCACAGCTGAGGGTTCCCCACTGTTGTTGGTTGGTTGGTTGGTTTTGGGTTTGTTTGGTTGGTTTTGGTTGGTTGTGTTTGTTTGTTTTTTGTTTTGGTGGGGTTTTGTTTTGGTTTGGAGTCAAGAGACATAAATATTCCCTAGCACTGGGGAGCCACATTTATTTTTGTAAGACTGAACGTCTCTCACCCCAGTGTTCAGGGCAGTTTTCTAAGAGAACTGTGCTCACACAGACTTCCTGCCTCCTCCTGGTAGCCAGTTCCATCAGTAGGGACTCCCAACCTGCCCTCAAGCCAGGAGATGGACCGGGAAAAAGCCACAGAGGGATGCTAGACACAGCACAAGTGACAACAGCCAGCACACAGAAAGCCAGTTTAAGGTTACAGGTTCTGTGCTGCAGCTCTGCCCACAATGGGGAGAGTGTTTCAGCTGTGAGAAACGCCACTCTCTTCAACCAGAGTTTGCATTTGGACAAAATGTAAAAAATAGGTACCCACAGGCTGTCAGGATGTGGTTCCAAGGCCCAGAACCACCGTAAAAAACGCTGTCAGTGTGACGTAAAGAGACTCCTTAAATAACTTGGCTGAAATTAGCCCTAGATCAGCAATTCTTACAGTAGCCCCGCGCTGTAAGGCCACTATGAATTGTTCTTTTTATCTTGCTGATTATAATAGCAACAGCAAAGTTTTTCTTGGTGTGTTGTGTTTGTTTTTCTTTCTTAGGAAATTGAAAAAAAAAAAGGATCAATGTTCTGCAGGCACTGTGGAGATAAGCGTGTGTCCTTGCCCACAAAATGAAATCTCTTCTGTTTTTTTTTTTCTAGTCCCTTTTCCTGGGGCAGTTGCCCAGCTCAGCTGGTGAAGTCCAGCATGATGAACTCCCATCCTATGTGACAGACTTGCCACGAGGTGAGGCCGTGGAGGCTAAACATGGGGAAACTTCTTTTCTGAGCAAGTCTTCCTGACTCATGTACTGAAACAGAAGTCCTGGCATGGAAGCCATGGTGGCATGAGGACTACAGCTCCTGGAAACCAGCTGGCCTCCTCCTCTGGGGTGTAGAGCCACCATCCCCATAGCCTACAGGGCATTTCTGTGGTGTCAGCATGATCCAGAACAACCCTGCCATTCCATCCTCTCCCTGCAGGTTTGGGACAAGTGTCTGGGGGCAGTGGTAAGCACAGAGGCAACTGGGGCTCAGCCAGAGGCTGTTTAATTGGCCCAAGTGCCCCAGGCACTTGCCCCAGAACATACCAGTTGCTCTGTCTCGCTCTGGGAACTGAAATACAGGAAGCTAGAGAGCTTTTTAGACCTCTACCACCATCCTCACCTTTCCATTCACCCTTTGCACTGGGTTTGCTGATGGTACAGCAAAGGGGTTGCTAGAATTGCCAGCAGTTATCTACAGCTGTAAAATTAGCTCAAATGCTTCGAATGTGATTGCAGAACAGAGGTCAGGCCCATCTTACAGTGACTTTGGACTGTCCAGAGAGAGAGATATTTGGATTCCAGTCATTGATAGGGGCATACAGATAGCACAGCAGGAGCAGGACAGATGTCTATGAGTCTTTAAACAATAGAAAAAGGAATTTAAAACAGAGTCCTTGGAATGTAACTTGAAAAACAGGTGAGTAGAAAAAAGAAAACAAATGCAAATAATTTCAGGTTTCCAGTTCTTTAAAATTATAATGGTTCAGGTATGTGATGAGCAGCTACTTTCTCTGAAAAGCTGGCAAAATATTAAACCAAAGAAAAAGGAGAATGTATGTACATATGTATGCACTTTGAAGGCTTCCTGTTGAATTATGAATACTTTCATATCATAAAATATAGAGCCTGTCAGTGGTTTCCATAGAGGTTTGAACATGCAGTTTCACTTGTTCACAGTGCAGTCTGTGTGTGCTATCACATTAAAACCAGAGAGAAGCAAGAAAGACACAGAAACATCTTGTAGGTAAAATAAAAACAAAACAAAACAAAACAAAAAACCCCCACAAACCTGATTGACAGACTGAGTGATTATTAATGGGAAATTCAGAGTGGAGAGGCATGAGGAACAGACTTTTCTATGAATTGGCTTTTATCACACAATAGTCAGTAGATTAATTGCCAGAGGTGAAGTGCTCCCTTTGCTTGGAAAAGTGGGGAGGTTAAAAATGTGAAGGTTCACCTGTGGCAGCCAGAAGCTGCCCTGGTGCAGCAGAGATGCTGCAATGGGACACTGCTCTCGTGCTGACAGAGGCAGGAGCTTGCACAGCCCTCCATGGGCACCACCAAGGTGAGGACTACTGGGAATACCCAAAGTTGTCATGGGGTGGAGGGCATGACCCTGAGGAACAGTATTTTAGGGACTGACAAAGTTATTGTTCATTGTGGGCTTGGCAGCAGCCCTTCCAGTGCTTCCTCCACGCCATGTCCCCAGGGTACCTGGAGAAAGGATGTGCCAGGATGGGCTGTCACAGCTGTGCAGCTGGGGAGATGTGTGGAATGAAACACGTGGGCCTTGCAGGCAGCTATGGAGCCACAGGCAGGAGGGTAAGCAGGGCTGAGGATGTCATGACACTGGCAGAGTACAGCCAGGCTGGCAACAGGCTCTTGGCAGCAGCAGGCTCTGCCCATTCTGGCCAGTCAGTCCTTGCTCCAGGCCAGCAAGCTGGGACCAGCAGGGGGCAAGCCTGGATGTGGCCCCACCGGCAGTGGCAGCAGCTGCTGTTACTTTAGGGATCCAGGAAGGGTGTTGAGGTTGCTGAAGACTTCCTCCCATGGTGGAGGATACAGGATAGGGGTGATCCCACTGGTCTACAAAGCCTCCACTTACAGTCACAGCGACCGCCCAGCTGTGGGCTGAGGTCCTGACCCAGTCCCATTCCCAAGAAAGTGACTGATGACCAGGACTGGGCTGTCCCTGGTGCCTCCTTGCCTGCCCTGCTCCCTGGCTGGGATGATGGGATGGGTCCTGCTGGCTGGGTCCTGCTCTGCTGCCCCAGGGAGCCCACATGGCTCCCACCTCCAGACAGCCTAGGGTCCCAATGATCTAGAGGGCCATGGAAAATAGTCTCATGAACTGAAGGCAGCAAATAAAAATTTCCAGCAAGAATTGTATGACTGAACCTCAGGTCAAGACTGTTGTCTGTAATTCAGGGAAGAAAACCATGACAGGAGCTGGAGACAGAGCGCCCAGGGCAGGAGGGAGGTACTGCATCTGCAGGCACAGCCTGGGAGCACAGGGGTCTGCCCAGGAAGAAGAGCTGTGAGCACCTCAGTGAAGAAGGAGGAGGAAGCAGTTCTGGTGGAAACAGTGACCTGGATTCTCAGATCACTGAATTGCAGAAAGGCTTGGAGTCTAATTGAGCAGCCAGAAAAAAACCCAAACCTGAAACAACAAAAAAACCCTGAGGTGAAACTCACATTATAGACTGAGGAGAAACTGGAGATCCTTCATACAACACCAAAGCTTTAGGGAAGGAGAAAAAGGATGACACTCTGAGAAAGCAATTTCGAGGTCAAGCTGGACAATAGCTGAGGCTTCCCAAAACACTGGGAAAATAATTCAGTTGAACAAGCAGAAAGTTTCTCAGCTGGACAAAACACAGAAGCAGACCCAGCAGGCAAACCTAAACGTGGGGCCAAGGCCGGTGGAGGCAGTTACATTGCTCTGGAAATCACAGAATGATTTGGATTAGAAGGCACCTTAAGATCAGCTGTGCCATAACTCTATGGACAGCTGTGTCCAGCCTCAGTAACTGGGAACTGGGTCATTCAATAATTATATGTAATTTTTACATGCAATCATATCATATGGGCATCTTCTATTGATTTTCTTGCTGCTAAAAAAGGAAGTAGTTTGAAATGAAGCCATTAATATAGGGACATATATAGATTTCTAGCAACAATGTGTGGAGATCTGAATAGAGTTCTACAAAGGACAACCCTTCCTCCTCTGGAGAATGTGTGTTCATGATGCCCAGAAAGACCTTGAAACAAGGAGTCTGAATGACTGGAAGGCACAGGCTGCAGCACACCACCAGAACTTTACTGATGCAAGCCCTCATGTGGATGTCCTTGCACTGGAGTGACTGGAGAGATTTGTCTTGTTTGTGTTTATGGGCATAAACAGCAAGTTAAACCTGGTTTTTATTATCTGGATTTGATACACATCAGAGTCAGCTGGTTTAAAGCAGAACCCTGAGGCCAAATCTCTTGTGATGTTCAGAGCAAAGTCCTTTCATGTAGCCATGCTGCCGCCAGTCCCTCTGTGGCTTAATCTACGAGCTGTCCTCTTTCTTGGCTTGCAAATTGCAGCCTGCCCAGCACCTCCTGTGTGTGATGGGCACCTCCCTGCCCCATCCTTGCTCAGCATGGTCCCTTTCACGCCTGCCTATGCACAGATGGGAATTGGCGGGGAGAGCTCCTTTCCCCAGGCTGGGTGCCAGAGAAGCAGGCAGCAGTGCTGGAGAAAGGTGAAGGGGGCTCTTGGTTATGTGTGTCCAGAGGAGGCTGCTTGTGCTGTTCCCTTTACAGAAAGCATCAGGAGACACTGACACTTGAGCACTGTGTGACCCCAAGAAACATGCTAGAAGTACTGAGGGATCGCCCAGCTGTCACCAGGAGAATGACAGACAGAGCTGAGGTAGGTTACAGCACGAGGCAGAACCATGCACTTTTAGAAACCTGGCCAGCAGCAGAGCGTGCTGTTGGCCAGACAGTAAATTGTCTTGAAATTATCACTTCATCATGAAATGCTCTGCTAAGCAGGTGAGTGCTGTTGGAGATCCCTCACACAGCACTAGAGGAGGTAACGCTGCTCTGTTCAGTCACAGCAAATCTGCCTTTGATAGCACGGAGTACCACCCAGTTTTCATCTGCCACTCTGCAAGTCCAGAGAGATTCTAAAGACAGAAGACAATCCAGAGAATCACAGCACTTGCTCATATTTTCTTCTTTTCCTTCCTGATGGATCTCTGAATTCACCATCTCTTGTCCTCTATTCCCATCTCTAAGGTGGTTCAGATGCCTGGCACAAGCACTTTTCATTAGCCTTGGCAGGTAGCCCGGACCTGTGCGGACTCTGCGTCCCCCGCCCTGGGGTCAGCCCCGGGGCGGCACGGCCGTGCCCGGGGGCCGTGAGCGGGGCGGGCTTGCCGGGGGCCGGCCGGGGTGGCCGAGCGCCCGCCCTGCCCTGCCCTGTCCCCGTGTCGCTGCCCTCGCACGGGCCCCGGGTGCCTCCTGCCGACGGAGGGCCCGACCGCGGGCGGCGGCCCCACGCCAGAGCGGCTGGAGCGGCCTGCCGGGCCCGCACGGGTCATGCCCCCAGTGCGGCCCGGGCTGTGCGGGGCCTGGGCTGTGCGGGGCCCGGGCTGTGCGGGGCTGTGCGGGGCCTGGGCTGTGCGGGGCCCGGGCTGTGCGGGGCTGTGCGGGGCCCGGGCTGTGCGGGGCTGTGCGGGGCCGTGCGGGGCCTGGCAGCGGCCCGCAGCGGCACCCGCTTTAGGGGCCAGGCAGCACCGGGGTTTACAGGCCATTTGCCAGCATTTCGGGACTGCTTAGCACGCTCGACCCACCACCCTCTGAAGGCATTTCGGCTGGATTACGAAGCCGCCCAGCGGGAGTTCTGCCTGCCTGAGCACCTGGCCCGTTAAGCCAAGGGGCAGATTTCTGCAGAGACGCCTTCCCAGAGCCTCAGCAGACGGCTGTGCAGCACTCACTGGGGTGCTCTGCGTGGAGCCCTCGTTCAAGTCAGAGAACAGCTGTAGCTTGAGGAGCTTTGGTTTCCTAGCCTGACCATCTTCAAAGTATCTTTGCAGTAATAAAAAGGAAACAATTTTCCTATGCAGTTTTTACTTAGTCTACTCATGCTGCAAGAGTGACCTCATGAAAAAAAGAGTGTTTCTTAGCGCTAGATATAGCAATCATTTTATAACAAGTACTGGAAGATAGCAGTAACAAGCTTCAGTCATCGCTGATGGATTTTGGAGCATGACAGAAAGTCTGTTACTGGTTCTCTCTCTTCTTCCGGATAAGTTATTCATCACCAGGGCTCCCACAGCAGGTTCTGAGCCTGCTTAGGCCAGGCTACTCCTCGTGGTGGTGGCCAGCCCCAGCTGTTGTGTTACCATGAGGCCATGACTGCATTGTTCATTATTGTTCATTGTTCAGGGAAAAAAGGCAGGTGGGGGATAACGTCTTCCTTTGCAGAACTGTTAAAACCAGCAGCCATTCAGGCAAACAGACCAAGACTGGGAATGTTAAATGTTACACACAAAACGGTATGAGCAAAGCATTTGTTTGCCCTCAAACCTAGGGAACAGCCTACTAACAGAGCTGATGGTTGATGAAGGATGGGGTGCAGGAACTGGAGCTTGCTGGGAGTCTGGGAAGGGCCAAGGGTCTCTGGCTGATGAGCTCTTTGCCTCTTGGGTGCTGCAGGGGGTGGCCTCCCTTCTTCCCCATTTCATGCAAGGGAAGGTTGGATGCTGGGTAAGGATGTAAGAGGGGGAAGAAATACGTTAATGGGCATCCTCCAAAAACAGATTTCGTTTTCTTTGGAGATTTGAGCTCTCTTTTCTCTTAAGACATATGGAAATGGAGTGCATTGTGGCCTACAGTCATGTGGATGTTGTTTTTTCTGTTGTGACTAAGGATTCAATACTGTGCAGCACCCTGTAATGTGGTCTGATAGGGCATCTTCAGTTTGCCACTGTAGACAAGTTTCTTTGATTGCTTTGTGACTAGTGCAATTGGAAACATATTCCAAACACAATGATGGGAAGAAAGAGAAGCCTGTATTTCCCTTCAGTGCTCTCCATGTGATCTATCTGGATTGTATACCCATGCAGTTTTCTGTGGTTCTTTTGCATACAGCTACCCCAAGTGAAGTAAAATAAGCTTTTTTGACCAAAAAGGATTTATTCTTTCAAAGCGTGTGGTTTTCCAGGTTTGTAATAAAAGTATCATTGTGTTTCTTAAAGGTAGAGCTTCTGCAAGTGCAGTTCATCAACAGTATCATGGGATGTTTTCAGAGCAAATCAAGGTTTGCTCAACTTCCACAGCAATCGTGAAAGTCTTGCTGTTGACAGTATCCTGCTTTACCTCAAGCTGTTATTTCAGCAGAAGAGAGGTCTCTCATGGTCCTACGTCATGTCTGCAAGCCCTTCTGGCTGCTGACCCGTGTCCTTTGTGAAGCTCTGCCAGGCACTGATTTACCAGAGATGCAGTAAAATGCTGCATCCTACCTTCAAATTCCTAGAGACAGAAAATGAATTCATAAGCTTTGGTCTGCAGGTGTCAACACACAATTGTGTCTGTCCAGGTGGGAGAGTTCAGTCCTCTCCATTGGTTGCATTCAGGGTTTTCAAAGACCTGCATCAGCATTTTTCAAGCCTGAACACACTTGAATTGGAACAGTAAGAAAACATCCATAAAACTCAAGTGAATAGACTGCTGAAAAATCTTGAAAGAGCAAAGTGGAGATCTAGCAACTGTGTGTGTGTCTGATCCATTCTTGCTTTTCTATGTTCTAAAAATTCTTGTACCACATTGAGCAAAGTTTGGACACACTGAGGTGTCCAAACCAGGTGAGATCTGGCAGGTTGGCATCCCAGAGCTGCATGTACCATCCCACTTTAATGCCTACTGCACTTCAAAAACAGATTTTGTATTAGCTCTGAGACAAACTGCGAACTCCAATCAAGCCGTGGATTTGCTATAGAAAACACAATAAGCTTTTCCATGGGTATAGTGTCTCTTTTCCAAACGATCCAGCTCTGGGAAAGGAAAATATAAGGGTCTTACACTAATGTGAGCTCAATGATTTGGGAATTTTGCTGTACAGGGTGGCTCTGCTAATTGAGTTGAGTGGAAAGACCATCTCCCCTCTGCTCCTCTTGTTCTTTCCAAGCCCAAAGGGAGGAGGTAAGGACACAGCCTACCTGCTGTGTGCAGGCAAGCAAAAGGGGAGGAGAGCACCCTCCTTTGCTTGTGTCTCCAACAGCCTGGACACCAGCAGTGTGGAGCTCACCTTGTTTGTGCCCCTGGCAAACCAAGCAAACCAGCCACTATTTCTGAGACACATTCTGCTCACCTAGATTTAGGAAATCCACACAGGAGCAAGTAACACAAAAAGAGTGAAATGGGTCTTAATTTAAGGGATCTTCAGCTGCCCCCAGCCCCAGTTTCTCAAGCTGGGACTTCATCCCTATTCATTACAGGCTTAAAGCAGAGATTAGCTCCTCCTTCCTGTTCATGCAGCTCTGAGAAAACTGGTTGTTCGTTGTTCAGAGAAGAATAAACAGCAGCCACCGACATGGTCAGCTCATTCCTACCATCATCCCTGATCTTGATCTGTCAACTGCTTTTGCTGCTTATTTGCTGGCAAAGAAACTCAAACCAAAGGTCCTTTGGGAGATACAAGGACAATAGAAGGAAACTTTTGCCTGATGTCTGATGTTACCACAAAGAGCTAGCCAGTGCACACAGAAATATTGGACTCATGACGGAAAATTTAATGGGGAATATTGCAGGAATGGAACCTGTGCGTCGAAGGGCTTATCTGTTCCCTGACATGCTCCAATTGTCCGTCCTTTTCCAGCACACTCCTCCCCCTGGAGGAGGGTACTAGTCACAGCATCTCCCCTAGTTTTCTATTCCCAATCCCAATTTCTAGACTTCCAAAATTAGACTGTGCTTCCCATCTGAGTAGTCCTGATGTGGAATACAATTTCATCACAAGACATTGACTGTCCAATCCTTCCTGGAATTCTTCCCTAGGTGCATTTTAGGCTCTTCCCTCTTGCACCAGAAACATCCTGGTTCACTCACAGGCTGCCACTGCTCTGTGCGGCTGCTGCTTGTTATCAAGAGGTTTATGTGTGAAACAAAACCTAGTTATAAAAGAAGGGAGAAATGTGAATTCCCTGGGGTTGGTTATGAGGCTGTGGGACTGTCTTGAACCCCTGGAGATTAATTTCTGGTTCTGCAAACAAGCTCTGAGTGAAAAGCATTGCCTGCTGGAGCACGCTGCTCCCACCGCAGTTAATGTGTAGGAACTCGACGTCTGTGAAGGTTGTGTCTCTGGAGGTATTGTGATGGACCACTGTCACTGCAGGAAACCTAGAAAAAGGGGCATAGTAAGTGGGCATAAACGGGAAAATTTAGGCTGTTTTCAGTGGATTTGCTGTGGATTTAGTAACATTTAACTGACATTTTATAAATATTCAGATTTACTGATTAGCCATCCAAGCAAAAGGGTTTGCAATGGAAGCAACTGCAGATCAGGGGGACAATGTATGTGAGTACCAGTAGAGCTCATGCCACAGCAACATCAAGCATAGGGTTGTGTTATTTGAAAGTTTGGGTACCCATCCCTCACCCTCTATTGCACTAAACTGAATTTGTTTTGCAGTGGGACTCATACAGGAAAGATATGAACGGCTGTTTTTGAAGTGGAAAGACAAAAGAGCTTATTGATAGCACAAGGGAAAAAACACACACATAGAGGGTGTGCAAGAAGTGTTTAAAGACATGTTCAACAACTGGTATTCCGATGTGAAGAAGAAATTCTGCAGTAAGCAAGTAAGCACAGGTAAGACAAGCAGCTCTATATAGGGGATTAAAAAAAAAAAAAGGGAAAAAAGGCAGGTGGGGGATAACAGCACAGACAGCCTGTTTTTCCAGAAGTTTGGAACTAAAGTATATGAAAATATATAGGGAAAACCAGGAACATAGAGCTGCCAGTCTCCTCCAGGCCAGAATTGCCACAGAATGGCATTTGGGAACTAGATAGCTCTAATAAGCTTTCTCTAATACTGGGAAGCAGGAAAGAGGTGGTCACAAAGGTAACTTCACGTGTATCCAGGATGCTGTTCAAATAGACAGGGAGTGTTCAAAGCTGGAAATTTGAGTCCAAATATATAGATAGCAGGACAACACAGTGTGCAAAAAGCACCTAAAAGAAGACTGCAAACAAGCCAAAAAAAGACTTGGTAATGACCCTCTGATCTCAGGGCCCAGAGGTGTCATTACAAAATAATGAAGAGTCACCTCACTTTTCTTTACTTGAGAACACACATGCAAATTACTCCAGGCTGCATTAACAAGCACATGTAGACTTGAGACTACAGAAAAATGTAACACGTGCCAAGCTGGCAGCCAAATGTGGGTTCAAGAGTCACAGATGGTAGGGGAAGACTCTGAGTCACATTAAACTATGAGACCTTGTTGTTGTTAAAAGAGGAGCAAAATTGGGAAGCACAAGTAAACTGTTCACGTTTTGCTGAGTTTTCAGGGCTGAGTCTGCTAAATTAATGTTTTAAGTAAAATAACACAATTTTATAATATGTTTTCAACTAGTCATTTTACAGCTTGCCACAGATGGTCTGAAGTATGTATGAAAATATAATGCAAGTAGAAAATTCCTTGCCTTTAGAGCATCATTATGTGTTCTCTCATATGCACACCTCCTGCATGTCCTGCAGCAACAGTTTAAATGTTATGGCTTCATGACCGCTGGTGGTTTTGTGGTGGTGAAATGAGGCTGGAGAAGTGGAAGCAAAAGAAACAGAGCAAGAAGTAGTGATGTTCCTAGTAGGAAAACGGAGTGTGCAAATGCAAGGGACTTGCAAGGAAAAGTAAAAGAATCAGAGGAGGTGGTGTTAGCAACACTCAGTTCATCTAGGAAAGGATAGGGGTTGGCTGAGATGCAAGGTGGAGAGACACCCATCAGGAGTGGGGACCAGCAGAGCTGTAGATGTTAGCTGAAGCCCTCCAGGCAGATGAGGTGGTCTCCAGAAGGTCACCCAGGAGACATTTGTGTCCTTCATATGGGAGGAAGGAGTAGATAGGGTTGATGGAGACTCCCATGGGGAGAGGGCAGGGAACAGATGAGGGCAAGGATAGATGAATAATGTGCCTGGGGTGGGAATAGAAGGAGGACACTGGGGTCCTGGTCCAAGGGTCTTTGTGGAAAGAAAGAAGGCAACAGAGAAGAAAAATAATTGCATAAGACAGGAAGGAATACAGCTTCAAAGGGAATTTGCAATTAATGGCATCAGAAGCAGCAAAACAACCAGAGGGATGGGGACAGAGATGGAAGAGTGAGAGGCTGTGAAACTTAATGGTGCAAGCACTGGAATAAAGGTATACATCAGTTGTTAGGCTGAGGGTCGAGTTAGCTGTGGTGCTGGCTGGATTCTCCCATTCAGAGGACAAGGAAGAAGAAAGGTGCATAAGGGTGGGATTTAGGGACAAGGGGAAATTATAAGGTGCTTACCTTGGAGGCCTTGATAAAGGAGCCTGGAGGAAAGTGAGGATTTGGAGCTGTGAAGGATTGAGTAAGGCTAAAGAAGGTGGCAGAAGATGCAGTTTCTGGGGTATTGGGATAAACAGGAGCAGACAATGGGTAATGCTGTTGACTGTATAAGAGCCAGGGAGATTATGGGAGAGGAACAAGCCTGGCTGAGACCTGGGAGAAGCTGGCAGTACCCCTGCACAGGGGTAGAAGAAAGAGAAGACCTGTGTGAAGCAGTAACCTAAGGTGGTAGGCAATGGGGTCTGAAGCGAAGGAAACTGTAGGAGGACTGGGAGAGAGGATGGAGCAAGAGATCTTAGCAGACAGCCCAGAAGATGTGAGTAGTAGGAGATAAAGAGGAAGGAAAGGGTAGAGCAGTGCAGCAAAGCTTTGTGTGGCTGAGGAGTGCAAGAGAAAAGGGGATGGGAGTCAGACAGCAGAGGTAGTGTGAAGGTGGAAAGGATGGAGAGATGGAATTATTCCAAGATGGAAGGGAAGGAGAAAGACAAATTAATACGCAAATTATAAGTAATGCAATAATTAACTGCTACAGCAGTAATCTGATTGTCACCCAAAAAAGAGGATGAGGCAGGGAGTTCGTGAGTGAGGGGGAGGCATGATCAGGCTGGCAGAGGAGCAGAAGTGGGCTGAGCCCAGTGGGGTGCAGAGGCAGCGTGGCAGGGAGCAGCAGAAGCAGATGCTGGGGCTGCAGTTCCTATGGCAACATACAAAGGCAAACGCAACAAGTGTGCCAACGTGGCAGCGTTGGCAGGGGGCAGCTCGGAGCATTTCCGTGTCACGCTCCTCGGGGTGGGAGTGGAGCCGTGCACCAACCCTGGGCACCGGGGCTCTGCCCCTGCAGAAACCAGCACAAGTTACTGGCAGGTTTTGAGGCCCGGCCCCCTCACTGCTGCTAAGTGGGTGTCTTGTGCTCTCTTTCTCCAATCCTAGGAATCCCAAAGCTCAGCAGAATGAGAGCTGCTGAGCATCCTGCCAGCAGTGAGGCGCCTGTGTGCCACATGGCAAGTGGATAGCTGTGCAGGTAGCCATGGGAGAGTGAGCATCCCCCCTCCTCATGCCCACGTGCCATGGAGCTGGGGGTTTAAATCTCCCATATCCTGGTTCAGCATGGCCTGCTGCAGCTGGCACATGCCTCCAGGCACCTGCAGTGTGTAGGTGCTCTCCAGCAGAGCTGTCATAGTGTAAGGCCAGTCTGCCTACAGCAGGCAGAAAAAGCACATGGCTTTCACAGGCTGGGGCCTTATTTTTCACTCAATAATTTTGGCAGAGTTTTCCCTTCCTTTCCTATAGTATCTCTTGTAATTAATCAGGACTTTGGGTCTGCAGCTACTCCACACCATTGTGCTCGTGTCCTACGCTAAGCAGCTGGAGACAGAACACAAAGGCAAATTTTCCTATTGCTCTGACACTCGGACAGAAAGAACAACCCTGCGGGGTGTCCAGCAAGGATGCTGCTCCTTTTGTCGTGCCCCGCCGGAGATCCATCCTCCCCCCCCAGCAGCGCTCGGGCTTTCCGCGGGCTCGCAGCTGCGTCCAACAGCAGAGGGAGCTCCGGGAGAGGAAGAGGAGCGGGCCAAGCTCGGCAGGAGCAGTCCCAGGAAGGAGGGCAGGGCTGGACAGAGGTAACTGCAGGCTGCTCTGCTGCACCAGGTGGGGGGAATGGATGGAGGGGAAAGGGGCCTGAGAGCGGGAGTAGTTTGAAAGCAGCCACCATGGAAACAAAATGCCGGGAGAACTTTAGGTATGAAAAAAACAGAACGAGACAAGCAAAAGATGTGTCTGGGCGCTTTTTCTAAGATTTAAGACTTAGGCTAACCTAAGGGTATCTTGTGCTAAATAGCTGTAAGGAGGAGGAGGGTATCTTAGTTACTTGGAGAGTGTTTTCTGTGTATTGAAGTGCTAAAAGGTCTGGCTGTATTTTTTCTGAGGAGAATGCCCAGTGTTGAACACTGTTGTCATGCCAAATTAATTTCAGAAAGTTTTGGTGACACTTTGAGAGATGCTGGTGCCTGGTTCACACCAGGATCAAAGGCAAGCAGTGAATATGCCTTTGTGGCAGTGGAAATGCACCCACTGGAAGCTGATGGCCATTTCTGCCACACTTGGGATGGCAGCAATACCAGCCAGCCACATCACAGCCCCTACAAAGCCAGATCGTGGCTATGACTCTGTAGCCACAGAGATCAGAGCAAGGAAATAAATATGTTGGTCTTTCCATGCCTTGTTCTCCGTGGTCCCGGGTGCAGCACAAGAAAGGCATGATTCATTCTACAGTCTCTGGGCAACCCAAGGGAAAATTGCTTGCTAATTTCAGTTTCTGATGTCAGAACATATAATTAACCTGACAAAGCAAAACGTTATTTTAGGTTAAGGCGTGATCAGACCTTCCTTCTCCCTCTACCTATTTCTACATGGTAATAAGCTGAAGGTGTTTGAGGCTGGGGGAGGTATATGTTTTGTGGTGGCTGTACAGTGTTGCAGGGAATTTGCTGCTCTGATGCCCTCTAATATATAAAAATATTACCAACACTTTCTCCAATTAATTTCTATTCAAGTTAAATGCAGAGGAAACAAATTATTTGGACATTAGAGTAACCTTTTTTCCTTTCATTGCATGTGTGTGCAACGCTCCTTTTTATCAGTCTTTGGAACAGGAGATGAAGCAGGTTTTAAAATTAGCATGCTGAATGCTATGGTGGCTGTGCATAGGAATCACAGGAATACTTGGAATCTGTAAGGTGTGTAATGTTAGAGTGGGTAGTGTGATGCTAGACTGACAGTGGATATCTAATTGTAGAAGCTTTAGTGACTGGAATACTTTGGTTTACTCTCACTGTATTTGAACAAGTATTAGGAAGAGGATTTCAGAGGTGAATTGTTGCTATGTTTTCCGTTGGCTAGAATTGATAGAATGGAGCAATTGATTTTGATAGATCTATAATAGGTACACATAACTAGCAGAATGTGCTGCATTTAAAGTAAGAAGATTAATATATCCCCTTTCAAGCGAAATCAACTTATTTTAGTGCTGTGTTGGCAAGTCTGAGTTCTGTAGGCTCCCAGGCACTAAAAACCCCAGCACTTTTGCAGTTCTTGAGGTGGGAAAAGAGCTCTAAGTACCTCTGGGTCCCTGATTAAGGAGTTCCATTTTAAAATAAGAATTCTATAGTCATTCTGCAGAATGATTGGTGGTTTCTTTGCTCCATGGTAAAATAGGAAGGTAGAGAGAAAATGCATCATGTAAGATATAAATATTACTCCCTTGTCCCCCTTTTTCCTGTTTTTGCCTGGTATTCCTCAAATTTGGTAGTTTTTTGGTGGTTGGGGTTTTTTATTGTTGTTGTTGTTGTTGTTTAGTTTTGGGTTTGGGGTTTTTTTGGGAGGAGGGGGGTTGTTTTTCTGGGGTTTTTTCCTGACCTAGTTGGGTGAGTCCTTAATCTTTGGCCATTTGAATGACTGGAGATCAGTCATTTGCAGGCTCAGAGAATTTTGGTCCCACATATCTTCTTCCTTTTTCCTCCTGCTGCTCAGAAAGCTTTGCCCAGCTGCGAACCTCATTACGCCCTTGTGGCTAGGCTATTTTAAGGAAACTTATTCCACAGGAATAACAAAATCAGCAAGGTCTAACTATTGTACCTGTGTGATTGGGGAAGTAAAGGTTAAGTGCCATCACAAGTGCAGCTCAGCGCTCTGAAGATAACTGGCTTGCCATTTCTTTAAAGGCCACCATTGTCCTAGGTCCAGGTAGGGCACTTAGGTTTTGTGTCACTCCATTTGCACATGGAGCCATTTCACTGAGAAAGCCAATTGAGATCTGAAGGGGAAAGAAGGGCTTTCAGGCATGATTTGAAGAAAGGAATAACAGACTGAAATGTCCTGGGGAAAGCAGGGAAATGGTTCCAGAGACCAGGGCTGGAGAAAGTGTGACACCTGAAAGCTTCTTTTGGTCTTATCCTGCTAATTCTGATTATGACAGGTTTTTAATTTTTATTTCCTATTCAGTCTCCATGTTTAGCATTTAGCATTTGTAGAAATGGTGGCAAGCAGAAGAGTCAGAGATCACAGAAGCAATAAAGTGCAAAATGAAGAAAATAGGAAGAGCGAAGTAGATTAAGTGGACTGGCACAGACTAACCTCCCCTCCCAGCTCGCCGGCTCTAAAGATCTGAAGGTATTCAACTTCTCAGCAGTGATTCCTGCCTGGGCTCTGAGTCTACAGATCCATGTTACCAGCCACTACATTTGACTGACACAGGCTCTATCTTGGGCTGGCCAAGCAATGCACATCCATATTCTTGCTTCTGCTAAAATAAAGTCCTGCCCTAGCAAGCTGCCAGGGTGAAGGGCAGGTTTGCCTGCAGCTCAGTTTATGGCCTTTCTGCCATGCCTCCCATCTCATATGATGCTGTGTGTTTTGTGACTTTATTGATAAGTACAGAATGAAACAGATTGGCCATCTGTTTGTATATCCACTGAATGAAATTTGAGAACTCATGAAAACTAGGTCTTCTGTGTAATCAGAAGCAGCCAGCATGTGTTCCTGCCAGCATTTGAAAAACTTTGCTGAGCTGCAGTGTGATAACACATGCTGTTTGCAATGCACACCATCATGGCTGCTGCTCTTGTTTCAAAATACAAAGGTACCTGCTAAGAATGAGGCTGCATCCCCCAAATTTTTGGAAATGGAACTGCACATTGGGTGGCTGACATATCATCACAAATGAAATAAAAGAACTGGAGAGCACATTGTGAAGTTCTGGATGTAAGTAGAAACTGCTGTTTATGTAAAACAGTCATTCACTCCTTTTTTTCAGCACAAAGGAAAGGTAAGCAGTGATTTTTTTTCCATCCAGGAAGTTCAGAAGTTGGGAGAATCCCAGCCAGAACAGGCTGGCTCACAAGCCCTCCAAGAGTCACAGTGTTTTTAATACAGAGGCTGTTGTGCTAGGTGTTTGAAGGCAAGCATAATAGCAAAGTATCTTCAGAAAAAGTGGTAACATGGGTCTGGATAATTGTTTATAATGGGGTTATATAATGGCAAAGAAAGTTGGTTAGCAGGAATTAAAAAAAAGTTATGGCATTACAAATGAACCTAGTAGGGACAGGGTTTTGCCATGGTTTTTATATTGGAAAAACATGGTTTTTTTCTTCAATATCTTTGGGATTGTCAGTAAAAATGTATCTAAAGGAGGATAGTCTGATAATTTGATTAGATTTTTCGAAAGCTTTGGTAATTTGTCCTGGTGATGGGGCAGACTGAGCTGCAGCAGTCTGGTAGCACAGGGTCACAGCCCTCGGGCTTCACCTTGCCTCTCCTCTCTGAAGAGCAGAGCCCTTGAGCCCCACAGCCCGTGGCTGGCTCTCCCTGCAGCAGGCTCTCCACAGCCAGCTGTGGGCACATGCAGAGCAGGCCCTTGCCAACATCTGCTTGCAGGACAATAAACCAGCTGCCAACACGTGGCCAGTTGTGCCTGGCAAGTCAGCCTTGCTGCCACTATGGCGAGCGCGAGGCACAGGGGTGGCACTAATGGGCCTGGGGGGTGGCAATGGCAGATCGGGGGTGACAAGTCTGACTGCATCCCCAGCCCCATCTTCCTGCCCATGTGTCCTGGCTGAACACCACAGGCTAAGCTGTTCAGCACTTAGAAACACTCTTTCTTGAAAACAGGTGGCCAGTAGCCAAAAGAAGTGACTCATATGCACCCTCCTCCTCATTTACTCTGGAGTCTTCCCCTTCATGCTTTTCCCATTCCATGAAGCAAAATTGCCCTCTTCCTGGAGAGGGGAAAGCCAATTCCCTGCATGTCTCTCTCTTCTGTGTAGCCGTCCACACTTCTTCCCAAGTAACTACTACCTCATCTACTTCTTAGTCATAGAATCATAGAATAGTTTGGGTTGGAAGGTATCTTTAAGGGTTATCTTGTCTAATCCACAATATCAAAATTCCCCTTCATCTTAAATTTGCTTGGGAGAAAAATTTGTCAGCCCACTCAAAGCCAGGAATGAAATCTTTCTCAGTATGGAATTTTCTCACTGTTTTCTGAGGAACCACTGGTACACTCTACTTTTGACACCATCTCTTCCTCATGTTCTGCTGGTGTTTCTTTTGCACCTGGCTCCCTTGGACTGAACTTGGACACCTGCTGGACAATGTCATGTAGGTATACATGAGATGCACAGTATGGCTGTTTGAGTGAAAGAAGGAAAGTACTGGAAATCATCTCAGAATAAATGGTCAGTTTTCAACCTGTCCAAAACCATAACTCTGTTAGAGGGCTGATATCTTCTAAAAATTTTTAATGATATGAGAATGACAATAACAATAAGGTTGAAAAATATATTTGGCTACTCAAGGTTATGGAATTTGAAAAAATTGAAACCAAAATGCAGTTGTAAAACCAAACAGAATTGGTTTATCCTGTGAGGCATATGGCTGCATTGCTATTGCTTGTTAATGTAATCACTAACTCAGTTCTCTGAGCCACCAATCAAAATAACAATATTAGTTTATTTAATTGTAAAGAGCCAATGTCAAAACTGTGCAAGTGGAAAAGAGCCATTTCCCCCCCTCACAGCCTCTGTTTTCTGGCATCTTCTCTATCGCATGGAGTAACTTGGAGTTGGCTGACTCGTACTTTTGCCTATAGACTATAGCAAGATAACAGAACAGTTGGGATTTTTTGCCCCAAATGGAGCTCTTTTAGATTTGTAATTTCCCTCCTCTCTTTTCTGTCCCACCTCAGCATGTCCTAGGTGGTCAGAGCCAGAAACAGCAATGTAAAAAGAGCTGCCCAAAAGTACTCAGACTTGAGCCTGGGGAAGACCAAACCTGAAACAGTGGGAGAGGTCTCTACTAGAGAAGCTTGAGAGTGTAGAGAGGTTTAAATGCAAACCCATTTGTGTTACCTTTAAATGCATACCAAAACAAGGAAAAAAACCAAAACAAAACAAAAACCAAACAAGCAGCCCAGCATATGTTTTGTAGGAGGTAAGTCCATCACACTTGTGTTTACCCTGTCGGAAAAGGAATCTTAATTGGATCCGGATCTGCCCAGTTCCAGGTGTCTTCTCTCTCAGGTCCCCAGAGCCATTTGTTTGTTTTGCTGGTGTGCCTCAGCTTGGCAAAGTATCTTGATTGCTAAGTGAATGTGGATTCAGCCAGCTCTGACCAGCTTTGGCATCTGAAAAAATCCTTTTTTCTTCCGCTTGAATTTCTCTGCCAGCTGCCTTCGAGTCAGGATTTCCCAGCCAGCAGCTCTTGTTATTATCTGTTTTCACTTGCCTTGATGTTTACCAGATTGGACTGTTTTTATCTCTATTAACCCTCCCTCACTGTGGAGCCCCAGTATTACACACCCTATGTGCCCTGGCCACTGGGTCAGAGCAGAAATACATAAATAGGTAATAAAATCACCTTATTGAGAAAACAGTGAGGTCCAAAATGCTGGCCAAAAATAACACAAGTGATGATGATCTCAGGGAAGAAAATAACTAAAAGGCCAAATGAAGGTATTAAAAATCAAAAGCTTAAAATAATTGACAGCTCATTAGACTAAATCTGAGCTCTGCTAAAATTCCCCACCAGATGAAAACTCTGGTATGAAAATAGTGCCGAACAGCTGAGAGCAGGACAAGCTGGCCTGATTTTTTTCTGGTCTCAGAAGTGAATTGTGGCTAAGAAGTGCTTTCATTTGTAACCTTAGATACATCATAGTCATTTAGACCAGAAGGTCTGATTAATAATGCATCTAAAAATATAAAGGGGAAATTCTCAATCTTTAAAGGGCCATAAAGCTATTCTGAACAAGCACCAAAAGATCACTTCCCATTTCCTCCAGTTCTTGAAAACATGGGGAGGAAATAAAATATGGAAACGATGAGCTCGTATCTTTTTTTTTTTTATTCCATTCTTGATCAAGACCAATATACTTTCAAAGGCAATAAATTACATCTAGTTTAAAAGACCCGCAGGTCTGATCAAGTGTCGGCTCAGTGTGCAAGAAATATTTAAGGATATCGGTGGCTTTTCAGTTAAGGGAGGAAAAAAAAAAACTCTAGTGGATTTCGGGGTGAGGATGAGGGTGAATTCGGCTTCTTCCTCAGTGTTCTGTATTCAGCCTCTGGAGCCGCCGTGGAGGAATCCGTCCCCGCGATCCCAGCGGTGCCGTCCCCGCCCAAGCTAAAGCTGCCTTCGACTATTTGGTTCCCGCAAGGGCTCAAGATAGACAAACAAAATAACTTTAACATTTTAATAATTAAGCCACGCAATTGAACATGTCGCTGTTTTATTTGGCTCGCGCGCTACGTTCCGTTCACCTGCGCACCGAGAACACCCCACGGGCTCTGCTGCCAGGCGCTTCGCTCCGGCTGCGCCCCGCGGACGCATCCGAGCGCCCCAGCGCAGCCCCGGCGGGTCCCGCCTCGGCCCGCGGGCACCTGAGCGCGGCGGCTGCGCGGGGGGCGAGCGGGCG
>WAAE01016141.1:118815-150182 GCA_013400495.1 Nicator chloris
GGGAGCCATTGGCCGCCGCCCCGCCGGCCCCGCCGCCGCCGGCAGCCGGTGCTGTCCGCACGCCGAGCCATGCGGGTGCGCGCTGCAGGACGCTGCTAGGAGCCGAGCCCGCCCCGCCTCTGCCCGCCCGCATGGCAGCGCCGCGGGACTGACCGCCGCCGAGAAGCTCTGCGCCCCCGCCGCACGCACGGCTCGGCTCGGCTCGGCTCGGCCGGGCGGTTCTCGGGGTCCGCAGCCCGCAGAGCCGGCCCTGAGGTGAGGCGAGCGCGGGGCCGCCGGGTGGGCGGGCGGGCGGCAGAGGGGCCGCGGGGAGTGGGCGGCATCTTCACCGGCACCCCCGGCGCTCCCTACCCGCGCTTTCCTTTGAGCTTCTCTTTATCTTTTTCTGCGTGCAGACCGGCTTGGGCCGGTTCGCTGGCGCTGTCGCCAGCGCCGGTGTATCTCAGCGGCACAGCGGCGGCGGGACCCCGGGGGCGGCTGCGCTCGTCGCGCTGTTCTCCCGCGGGATGCGCATCCACGCAGGACGTGTCCGCACGGGCGGGGGGCCAGCGGCGAGAGCGGGGCCGGCCTGGCGGCGGGTCTGGGAGTACGGCGTGGTGCTGCGGAATGCGGCTGGAACTGCGAGCCCCTTTCGAGACCAGTGGGGTTGGATCCAGCCCCTCTGGGGGCCGCCAGCTGTGCGGCTTTTGTGTGGGGTCAGCTGTGCTTCGTGTTGCGGCACACGCAAATTAAAGGGGCCCAAGCCAGTCAATAAAGCACATCTTCAGGGCAGAAGCAGCCCCTGTCAGGCAACCATCTCTGTTGTTTTGAGGCGCGTCTCCTCTCCCCTGCTCCCCAGTACGTGGCAATACCGACTCCCGTTCCTATAGGGTCCGTGAGCTTGGCACAGCAGCTCCTGTCTTGCAACCTCCATTTCCCCCCCGTCGCAAGTGCTGCCACTGCTCTTAAACAAGCACTAATTCAGGCGCAGAAGGCTTGTGACTTGCCCAGCATCCTTTAGGGGAGCTGGTCTGCGGTCACTGGGGGGATTCAAGCGCTGCCTTTACAGCACGCCTGCAGCCCGTGGCACTTTCTCCTCTGGACGTTCCCAGTGTGTGAGAGCCATGAGGTAGGTTACTCAGTCTTGAAAATGGAGGACGGTAGTGGTGATGGTGTTGTTTGGTGGATAAGTCTTAGCAGTACTTCCTGTAATGGTGGTGCTGAAAGTGATGTTTTACTTGACTTAGCTGCTAGTGCAGAGGGCACTTTGGGGTACCTGCTACTTGTAAGCTTTGCCAGTTACAGCTTTAAAAAAAATCCCCAAACACTACAGGAAGGTATTTTGGTTTTTTTTCAGCATTATGCCTGTCACCATGATAGGAAAGGATAGTATTTTCTGCCTCTAAAACTGAAGGTGAAGAGTGACAATGCCTGCTTGTTTAGGAAAGAAGGCTTTAGGATGCGAGAAATTTGCATGAACAGGGCTGAGATTTGAAACCCGCAGCTCTGAGCTATCAAAAAAGCACTCTCATGACAGATGGGGTAGCTAAGTCCCTTTCTCTGTGGGGTTTTTTTTTTTTGTGTGTGTGTGTGACAGAGAGAATGGTTTTTGTTTGTTTTTCTTTTATTTCTGTCTGTTTGTTGTTTTTGGTGGTGAGTTTTTGTTTTTGTTTGTTCCCTCACCTCTTCCTGGAGGCAAAGGAAACCATCTTTCTTCAAACTTAGGGTAAGGTTAGTGTTGTGTTATTTGCTCTTGATTGCCATCTTAAATTAATTCACCGAGCCTTACTTGGGGCCAGGATCTTATTCATTCTTTGTGACTTACAAATGCCCTATAAACGTTTTATTGTTAGTTGGAACTGATTTATGAGGTCCTGACCTAGGAATATGCTTCTGTGGCTATATTTTTTTACACAGTTTTCTCCTGTGTCTCTAGGCAGGCATTGCCTTTATAGTAAACTCATTTGGTGTTTTTCCTGTATCTTGCTTAGTGTCAAAAACACTTCTCTGTTTGCTATGTCTATTTTCTTGCACATAATAGCAGGGAATATTAATTAGATGCTGTTATTTGTAATTGTGATTACTTCAACACAAAAGATTAAAAGTTTACAAGGGCTTTGTGAGGTTATGCGGGGAAGGGAGCAGCGTTAAGCTGTCATTTGTTTTGTAAGATCCAGGTATGCACAACAGATCTCTACCAGTCCTGACATCCTTGGGGCAATGGTAATCTGTCCGGGGTGTTGAGATCTGGCAAAGGAATTCTAAGCAGCAGTACCAGCAATGAAGAAAGACTGTGTACTGCAGTCAGAGGAAGGTAATTATTAATAGGAGCCAACCTCTATAATAACAATGCAGAGAGAGTGAAAGCTCTTGGGTGCTTGCCCTGGAAAGATTACCTAGTGAACATTGTACTAACACATAGCTGTGCACCTCAAATGTAGTTCTTGTATTCCAGTTCTTTTTTAGCCATTTGTGCCTGTTGCCTCCCTCTCTTATATAGCAATATATGAGTGGTGGTACAGAGATACCACAGCTCTGACTCCTGTTTATGGACAGTTTTCTTGCCTGCATGCCTGGATAGGGAGGAAAAAAGCTAATGCTGTTTGTGCTGGGCTTGCAGTAAGTCCTGCCAGTGGCAGGAGAATAAGAGCATAAAGGCTAGTGGAGAAAAAGGTATGTCCATCCCTGTGGTCAAAAACACTTGCAGCTGTGTGTGTTGTGGCTTGGTGTAATTTTATAAGGGACTGTGCTGAAGTTTCTTGGGTCGAAGTTGCTTCTTTTAAATTCTCTAGGTCTTCCCATTTCTTCTGTGTATTGAGGTCCATTCAGAGTCTGTTTAAGGCAGTGGCAAGAAGGGATTTTGAAGCAGGCCCTGTATACAGAGTTTCTTACCTGCTGTGCGTTCTCTGATGGCACCGGCGGCTGCGTCAGGTCCTGCTTTTGTGGCGTACTCGAGGGTTGGCTTGGGCTGCGGTGCGGGCAGAGTGCTGACTCAGCACCTCAGCCCAGGGTCTCCCTTGGCTTTCTCCCGCACCTCTGAGAGAGGGAGTTTTGGTACAGATACATGGACACTGTGATCACTGAGTTAGTGCCCTGAGGCTTAAAGCACTTCATCTGTGTGGAGCTGCTGAGGGCTGTTTTGCTGAGAAGTAGCTTGAGTCCCAAATGGGGGAACATGAGGGAACTCAGTAAACAAGTTTCTCAACTGGGTGCCAAAAAAAACCCGGGAGTTCCAGGGTAAGTATTTCACAAAATAATGAACTCCGAAGGTTTTAATTTCCTTTCATAAAAGTAGTCTTTATCTTCCAATTCACGAAGTTGCTGTAGATCCCTAGATATCATAAAACACAATTAGCAATATTTATTATACTCAGGGATTACGTATAATAGCACGGTAACATTAAGTGGAAAGAACATAACCTGTTAGTTCAGTTTCTGATACTTAAATTCTTCCATTTCATGCTAGCATTGAAATAGGGCTGCACGGTTCTCCTTTTGTGGTTTTATTTTTTCAGATTTATTTATTTATTGTCTCTTGGTGGTGGGAAGATTATATCCTAACCAAGATAAAAAGAAAAAGCTATTACTGTGTGAAGGAAAAGAAAAAATATTTTTCCCCAGAAATCTTACATTTAGATGAAGTCTTGTCTTGGCTTTTGCATAACTGACACTTCAAACATGTTTTTTTAACAAGCAGTGAAAAGTCTGTGGACTTCACCATGCAAAGACTTGTGTCCATGACTAATTTTCCATGTATGTATAATTTCATGAGTCCACATGCATGCATGAGGCTCCCTGGGGCCGCACTAGTGCTGCTTGATCTTGGAAGTATTTATTCTTGGCTGTGATGATGAGCTGCTGTGGGTGCACATAGCACCCGCAGCAGCTGAAATATGAAGTATGAAAGAAATATGAAGAAAGGTGTTTGTGAAATGCAGCTTTCTAGCAGCTACTAGCATTATGTTTTGTGAAAGCAACTGTAATTAGTGTTTCAAGGCTATCCTGTGCCTCTTAACCTTGAGAATGCTTTGAGCCACGTTTTTTTAAGTTTGACTTGCTTGCGTTGGGGATGGGTTTGGCTCAAGATCTTTTGGTCGGAGCAAATTGAGTACAATTTTCTTTTAACCATGTAACAAAGAATAGGTGCCAATTCCTTGCCAAACAATTTCTCCCCTCAGAGATTACAAACAAATTTAGGAAAGAACAAAGCCAGGTTTTCTAAGGTTTAACTTCTTGAGAATCATCTTGGTTTTGGCATGTTAAAAAGAAAAGTGCGTCACAAGTCAAGTTGGCACCTAATACTGTCAGTAATACCAATTTCCACATGATTAATTTTAACTGACACTGCTTCAATCTTTCTCTTACCACAAATTTATTTAATTAAAAGAATTGAAGCTCTTTTCATTTATTTCTATATTCTCTTCAGCTGTAGCAAGAACAGGTTCTTGTTCCCCTTCAGGAAATGGATAGGAAGAGAAGTTAAAAGACATTCATGTAGCAGCTGCCAGAATGTTCAGGGAGATGTCCCTGGAAGAAGAAAACTTGTTTTCTTGAAATCAAGCCAGCAAAATGCCACTTTTGCCCAACACTTGGAGGCAAGTAGTAGTATGGGAAGTGAGTGTGGCAGCACCAAGGACTCGTTTGTTAGAACTGTTATAAAAGAAATACCTTAGTTTTTCTTCTCCCCCTTCAAGTATAAATCAGGATACAAAACCATACTGTTCATGTAGCCCCAAAACTAATTTTCCTTCTTTCCACTTGAGCTCTTTCCTCAGAATTGATTTGTTCTGAGACAAGTAATTGCAACATTTGGGACTTGAGAAGCAATTGTGGTGTAAAATACAGCCACCCTTAGGGAGGAGGAAGGATAGTTGTTGTTCAGATACTTTTTCTTTTTGGAGGCCCTTCTTTTGTTGAAGATAACTCTGGTTAAGAAGCATAAAGAAATAACCAGGCTGAAAGCATGTGGCATCCAGCAGTGGGTGAGGATAGCATTTGTGTTTATTCATCATGATCTTGCTTTCTGTGCTGTGTGATCAGTAGAAGAAAGAATAGTCTGATTCTTGTGATCTGCCTTGCTCCTCGTTAGTGTTAAAAAACACAACAAAAAACAAACCCCCTCTGTATATGGTCTTCTTGTCAAAAGTTAGGCATCTAAGGTAATCTATCTTACGATGGTCTACTTTGAAGAGCAGAAATTTATAGGGGAAGATTTCTCAGGCCTAAGGGGTGGGCACTGCAGATAATTAAATGCTGTTTTTACCTTTTCCTGTCAGATATCTCTTCAAACTGTTGGCTGTGCATATAAATTTGGAAAAAAAAATGCACAGTTCTCAAACTGGAGTTTCAAAATCTCTCTGTTCGCTTGCTTGAGATTTTCCTGTCTGAGTTGTATCTCCTGATGATTTCCCCTGCGTGGTTAGACCAATGGACGAGGCAGTCTAAAGTGGCTGTTGCTGTTTTAGATGTCTTACCTGCGACACTCATGTGGAGCTGGTAAATACAATGAGACCCTCTGCTGGAGACAGTGATGCTCAGGATGAGCCCCCTCCCTGCACTCATTATGTAAAGATGCACTGTGAAGTTAAAACCCCGTACATGAGGGCTCGTTACAGTCCTTCGGATGAAGCTGTGAGACGGGCTCCTACCTGTCCTCCTGCAACCCCATGGCTACAGAGTCACAGCCAAGATACAGGCTTGTCTTGTTTTCCTCTCTTGAACTTCATTCTTTACAAGTCAGCATTGAGATAAGTTTCTTTATAAAAGGTATTCCTGATGGCCCTTTTGGGTCCTACAGAAGCCAGGGCTGCCACACCTCCCGTGTTTTCAAGTCTGGCCAATGGCACAGATACCAGCATGCCTTTTGAAAATGGTGATTTTTTTGTATGGAAAAGGTGTTGAAGCACTTTACTCTTGCTGCAGTGATTTTCCAACCTGATATTATAGCTTTAAGGACAGAACAAGAGCAGGGGATATATATATGACTATGATGTCTGGATATTTATCTGCTCTTCGTCTGTTGCAGGATAGGAGGGAAAGGAAGCTTACATGCTTTCAGCTGGTGTGAGAACTTGTGTAATAATGCTGATGCCTGCAGTTACCCCAGTGCAGGCTTGCTGAGTCGGTGTGTGCCAGGGATGGATATATTTTGACGTGTGCACATAAAAAGTTGATTTTTTCATTTTATGTCAATAAAATGTATGGTTTGTTATCTGTCTCAAATACACTGATTAAATAACCAAGCTTATACAACACTCATTTGTTGATCATTGAAAATAACCTTTCGGTTCAAGGGCTTTCTCTGTGAAAATTAATATTTTATACAGAAGTGTTATGTAATAGACATTTTGTTGCCTTTGCAGTCCTGCACAGAGGAACACGGTGTTAAGCTGATGTCGTTTGGATTGTTCTGTATAAATTTGTCCACTAATCCAATGCAAATATCAGTAAATAATGGGGGGGAAAAAGTCCATATTGCATATTTGTAAATGGTGGTTTGTGTACAAATCATGGAAAGGGAGGATAGGAATTGCTTTGGTCTGACAGTCTCTGCATTAAAACTTGAGGGAGCAGTGTTAGAGGTAGTGCACTGGCTTGCTTTGTTTCCAGGCACCACTATGGTTACACATGCTTTCCACATGCATTAGCAATTGCCTTCATCAAGGATGCACGGAGGAGCCAAACTACATGGTTAATCTGACTGGTGTACGAAAATACAAACTGAGAAGTCCACATACAGGGTTCCTCTCAATGGCTGCCACCCAGAAACTTCTATGTACTTACTTTCTGACTAATTAAATTAAGAAACAAAGCCTAACCTACGTAGTTTAGCAAAGGAACTGACAAAAGGGAAATGAAACTTTTTATGCACTTGAGTTTTTTTAAAGTAATGTTTGCTGGTTTATAACCCATACTAAATTTCTTCAGAGTTTTCCCTTGTTGGCCTTGATAGTAGAGAGGGAAAACTGGCTTGATAGTTTTGCTCCTCTCCTTTTCTGTCCTTCTGACAACAAATCTATTTGCTCTGGAAACAAGAAGTGGGGGAATTCAGGTACATAAAGGTTTGTTGGTGCTGCAGAAATTGTGAGTTTAACCAGTGCCGGTGTCACAATGAAAAGTGAGTAGAAAAGTATCTAACAGAAGAGTAATAGAAGAAAAGTGTTAGAAAAAGGAGTGGACTGAGAGAAACAAAATTGTGCGAATAATCAGTCAGAAAAGTGAAAAATGCACAGGTTTAGACAAGATTATTTTCCCAGTGTTTAAAACTTGTATTTATGCCATGTTTAGTTTTAGTGAAAGTTAATTTAGGATGTACTTATATTGAAAGGTGAATTTAAGAGTGTCTTTATTAGCATTGATCAGTTTAACCCAAACAGATTTTAAAGACAGAAATCACTGAGGCCAGAGTTACAGGAGAAAAAAGACAGTAAAACCTGAAAATAAAAACATGAGAAACATGCAATAATACAAAATAAAATAGTAATGGTGAGGCAAAGAAAAGGAGATAACGAAACTGTGGAGAGATGTGTGAGTAACTATAACATAGAATTATCTAGCCTGAGGTTATATATACTGTTCTGCAAGTTGAAGGTGTGTGAATTCTGTTTGTTTGAGGGTGCCTCATTCCAGAAACAAGGCTTTCAAGAAAGCTCACAGTGGAATGGCCAAGTTTTCCCTATTTGGAGTCAGCTTGAAAGCAAAGTATTTGAGAAAATTCATTGCATGGAGTGTAATGGGTACCTGAAGCTTACGAGTTGAATGAGTGCAAGCATGGTTTTGACTAATGGTTTGCACATGTCTCATTTGTACTTTAAGACTCTAGTCTGTCCATGAGCACAGTGGCCCAGAGCAGCCTGGAAACAACCAGCGTGCAGGTGGTCAGTATGAGGAGCAGAGTGCCCCTTCTCTGCTGTTTCTTTTGTGCATGAAAAGAGGATGGTGGCCCTCCACACTCTCGTAGGTGCTGATTTCTGTCACCTCATCCATGTTAAGGCTTCTTCAGCGTCCATTTACCTGTTTGAACTTGTAAAATCTTGTATCTGGTTTGCTAGCTGCTAAAGAGCGTAATACCAGAGCTAGCAGCAGCAGCCCCCTCTCATACTGCCTGTGGGTCAAACAATGACTTGGCTATAGCAGGGAGAAGTTTCGCCTGCTTGACCAGCAAGGTTTGATTTGTTGATGTCTTCGCTATATTCGTGCTCTCTGCAGCAGAAGAGAGGAAGTGGGAAGGAGTTTGCACATAGCCTCTGGCTCATGGGTGGTGCAGAAGGAGGTGGCCACCAAGAGAAGGGAGGAATTACAGGGAGCTCCCAAATTAAACTGGGTTGTTGGGTGTCATGTGAAAAGCTGCAGCGAGGGCCTAGAATGGACAATGAACTCTGCAGGGAGTGGCAGTGGGATCCTGTTGGCTCCCATGTAACAGGAGCAATGCCTAAGGTGCTTTCCAAGGGGAGTGTGGTTTCAAGACCAGCTGGAGCAAATTTGAGCTTGCACTGCTGTTGAAAGGGGAAGTCCTGCCTTCCAGCCCACCCTCTGCTTTGGGCAAGATGCCTTTCCCAGGCACACACCAGGGAGAGAGCAGGAATGTTAAGTAGCAGGGTGGCCACAAATCAGCTTCAACTAATTGTAAAACTTACTCAGAGATAGCAACAAAATCTGGTATTTATCTGTTTGGTTATATGCTACTTTTGACAATATTTCTACAGTAGTTATATATGCTGGGGTTTTTCTTCTCTCTTGATGGCATGACACTCTTCCTGTGTGCTGGTTTGTTTGTTTTCTTATGCAGCCGCAAGGGAAGAAGATGGCATTTTAACTGAAGAGATTGTCAAATGTCTGCTGTTGTGTGGGTACTTGGAGATACATGCAGAAATGAGAATTATTCAGTTGTGCTGAAATTAAACCTCTAATGACTGGAACTGCTTACTTATTTAATTAGCTGAGGTTGTTGTTTTGTTGGTTTTTTTCCAAAATCTCTACTTCTTCCCCAAAATACTGTAACTTCCCTCCTTTTCCTTTCTTTACAGAATTCATAATGATTTGTTTTAAGTGCATTGTTTGGGTTTTTTTCACTCTGTTAACAATTACTATTTCCCTGTTAAAAGCATTAGAAGTATTGTTTTCCATAATGGAAAAGATGTTTGATCAAGTGACTGTACAAATGGAGGCAGCCACATGTAGGCTACCGTATCGAGGATGTGGCATTTGAAGGTTGCACATGTTATTCCTGAAGTGCCAAGTGCCTGGCTGTGATTCAGATGAAATTGGCACTGGCTGATGCCAACACCCCAATGTAAATGTGGTGTCTTTCCCTATGCTGTAGGGCCCTGAAAGAAAAGAAGTGAAGGAGTGCCAGAGGGGACAAAGTTAAAAGACAAGTGGTGCATGTGCTCCTTGTTTAATCTCCTTGCTAGCCACAGCCCCACATACTGACGATGCCAGTGGGTGTGTATTCTTGTATCAAAGCAGATGTTTCTTTAAGAAAGATGTTGCTTTGTTTTAATAAATTGAGGTTGTCACTTCAGAAGTGGGAGAGGGAGGTGAAGGAAGTAGCATCGAGTGAGAATTTGTCCAATGGGATTTGGAACAAAATCCTTGAGAATTTTTGTGGTAAGAACTGCGGGGAAGAATCCTTCACTGGTCTTGGCATTGCCCAAACATCTACTTACGCACTCCTGTGATTTATATAGGAATTTCTGCTTTTTCTGCCTTTAGATTGGTTTTTTGGTTTTGTTTGTTTGTTTTCCGTTTGTTTGTTTTAAACCAGTATTTTTTAAGTGTTTTGTCATTTGTTATCCTTTACATTTCCTCCGGGTATGATCCTATCCACGTGTTCAGGCTGTTCTGGGAAGAGGAGGGTGGTGGGGATGGACCTCAGCAGTCTTTCAGATTGTGATTCAGCTCTGGAAGAGAAGCTCTCCTGTTCTTCCATGCCTTACCAAGTGTGGTGGTGGTGCTGTTCGGCCTCTCCTGGCCCCTTTCCTTAAATGCCTATACATTCTCAAAAAACACAGTCCTGCTGCTTGGAAGGTGGGAGCTGCGTTTGCCTGCTGTTTTGGGAAGTGATTTGTTGGCTTTGGGGGCGGTGCTGAGGAGGGATGGGAGGGCGCGGTGAGCTCGGTTTAGGCCCTTCTTACATGGCTCTCTGACCTCTTGGAAAAAAGGGTCACAGAAGCAGCCGAGGTGAACGGCCCCGTGGCTAAGAGCGTTTTCTGTTAGACCTCAAGTATGATCCATAGGTCTAATCTGAAGCCTGCTTGCTGTAGACCTTTTGAAATCATCTAGTCACAGGTTTTTTCTTCCGTGTATTTAAAATCCCAGTCTCTGAAAACTCCAGTTCTGCATAAAAAGATTTGCTTCTCGTGAGACCACTTGACCACCCCAAGCCCTTTCAAGAAGAAAAGTCTATGAGGCATATTTTATTTGAGTATTTGACAGTGTTTTCCCCATGTCCTTATCCTGGGTCTCTACTGCTAAGAAGAAACCTGGAACAGCAGGTTGCTGCTGACCTTTAAAATGATCTCAGTGGAAAGCCTGACACGGGGCTTATTCCTGTGTGCTTCGGAGTGCCAGTGGGTGCCACCCCTGAAAAAGCCTCAGAAAAAAAATTATAGGGAGATTTGCAGGGATGGCCCTAGGTTTGCATTTTTTCTGCCGTGGTTTGGGAGCAGCTCAAGTGGGTGAGTGCACTGCCCTTGCTGCTGGGTGCAGACCCTGAGGGCAGAGCAGCTCTGCTGCAGGCACTGCTGGGGTGGAGGCAGTGGGCTGGGGGCTGAGGCAGGGGGTGCACCTGTTTGTCCCTGGCTGTGGAGCATCCTCTGCTCTGGAGGGCTGTACCTGCACCGTCTACCTGGGGCTTGCTGCTGCCCTTGTGGCGAGCGCCTGCTGCACTGGTGTTGGCACCCTGGCACAGTGTGCTGTGGCTGGCAGTGCTAGGAACGCCTTGGGCACACAGCAGTGCTGCCTGGGCTGCAGCAAGGCAGTGGCAGGCAGCCGGCTGCGCACGGAGAGTCCTGTAGAATCCTGCCTGTTGCTAAGGGACTCCTTTTGGATGTGGAACAACATTGGTTTACATAGCAGCTTTCCCCGTGTTTGTTGATTGGAGGCAATTACTGTAAAATACTTGATTTATAACAAGGCATACTTAATAAGCAACAAACTAAAATAAATATTCATGAATTACCTGCTGGAGTCTGGCTGTTCTTTTTGCTGAGTTGTTGCTTTCATCTGTGTGCTCTGCACAGCCCTGGAGCCTCTGGTTCTCTGGAGCTGAAGGCAACTGTGCTGGGTCTTAGCTGGTGGAAGTTTTGGGCTGAAGGAGGAGGGGGAGACAATCCCACTTCTTCTCTATTTTGTTCATCCCAGAGGATAGAAGTATTTTCCTGAGATTTTTCCAAGCAGCTCATTTGACTCAAGGTGGTCTACTTGCCTGGCATGTGGCTGTAATGCAGTGGTGGAAGTGTCATCAAAGTGTTTGTGTGCAGCATGTGCACTGTGCAGCTACCACGTCATTGGGGTCTGGTCTGGCTTTTGTGGTGGTGTAGGGAGGGGATGATGTAGAAATAGCAGTGCTCTTGGTTAAGTTAGGATGAGCCAATATGTTTAAGAAAATACGTGGGAAATGACAAATTGCTCATTTGGTATCTCTGCTCTTTGAGAATAGGATAACTCATTTAGAGTAGTTCCAAAGTTATTAAACCAAAGATGTGCTCAGTCTTCCCCAGAGATGAAGCACTGTCAGCAAAAGGATGGGTAACCTTTGTCTTCTGTGTTGCAGAGTGGCATTCCTCAGACCCCCACTACCATGACCACTTTATTTGGCCAGTTTGATTCACAGCAGTTTGTTTTTTATATAGGAGGAGTCTGTGGCGCTTGTCAAAATGAGAAAGTGATCATCAGAGTCTGGCTTGGTATTCCTGCTGCTGGAGCCTTCAGGAGCCAGTGCTGAGCCCAGCTGAAGCCAGAGGAGGAGGGCGGAGAAGCACAGCCTGATCAGGTACCGACCAGTAATGGGAGAAGTTGTCTGATGCAGAGTTAAGTTATGGATGATCATTAGTCATAAAAAGTTACATTCTTCAGAAGGTCTTTTTAATACATGTGATTTAGTGGAGGCCCAGTAAGGACAGCCCTGTCTTCGGGCCTGGCGTGGGCTGGTGTTACATGAGTTCTGTAACAGATCTGAGGTGGACGTAAACAAGTGCCATGTGTTTTCTGGGGTGTTTGGTTTGCACCTGTGATGTGCAGTACAGCTCAGTACGTGTTTGCAAATACCATTTTCAGGCTTCATGTAAGTTGTAAAGAATGGGCTAGGAATACTCTTAGCAAATGTTTGAATGTTGAAGAGCAGTTTGATGCCTTGAGGAAAGCTTTTTCCTCAGCTTTAATCTTTGTTCTAGTAGGGAGACTTCAGTGCTAGCTTTTGATGAGCAGTATGTTATGTGGGAGCTGTAGGGCACAGAGAGGTAGCAGACTGATGGGTTTTAAGGCAAAACCAACTGTCAGCTTGCTTGCTGTGTTTTTATTTGCTGAGATATCTGTAACCATTCCTGGAAACTGGTATTTATTCTTGCATTCACATCCTTCAGATGGTAATACTTGAGAAGATTTAGTTAGCTTCATCTTGTATGAGGACAGAGAAGTTCAAGGTTTTGATTTATTGAATTCAGTTTAGGGTTTTTTTGTCTTGTGTAACTGTACCTTCCATTTTATGTGGAACTCCAGCTCTGAGGACCATGTTTTGAAAAGACTTTGTGTATTTTTATGTACCATTAGAGATCCTTTAAGAACAGGACCACTACTTATGTGGGCTTGTACAATGCTTGGGATGGCAGTGACACGCAGTTCACTGTTAGAGGGAGCATTCTTTGAAGAGGCACAACGTTTTTTCACCTCAGGTGATGCTTTGTGTCCAGAAATACCAGCCTCTGTTGCTCAGGCTGTCTAAATTTATAAGCCACGTTTTTGTTTTTGTTTTTTTTTTATTTATTGACCCAGGTGGAAGCAGTGAAGGTTTGTTTAAAATCTGTTAAGAAAATTATTCCTGATGTCCTGGAGCTCTCATTATATCTTTCCTGGTGTGGTTAAAAGATGGACTCTTTTTCTAGCCTCCATTGTGAATACTTCCCTTTTTTTTTTTTTTTTGTCTTGGGAAATAAGAGTCAACATTTATTTGATTCAACAACCAGCTTCCTGCTTCCCAAGGAAGAGATAGTGGCTCATTCTCCTGCAAACATCCCTCCTGTGGAGAGTCTTTGTTGGGGAGTTAGAGGAAAGCTAGCAGTTCCTAGTGAAATAGCTGTGTAGCAGGATGAAGAGGGATTATTGAAGCATTACTAGGAAATTTGTGGCTGTGTGGAAGACCTTATGTACTCCACAGACGAGCTGACCTAAATTCTGCAGCCAGACCTTACTGGTTTCTGTGTTGATGTGATGTGGCAGGCTGGATAACCTGCAGCAGATCTGGGGTCAAAAAAAATAAAAAGCAGAGGGAGTGCAGGAAAGATTTATATTTGAGTGGAAACAGAGGCAAGTCTTTCAAAGTGTCTATTCTTAGTATTGAGTATTTTTCACATAGCCAGGATGAGTCTGTATTATAAGGATGCTCATTAGGAGAAGTGGAGTTGTTGTTTACTCCTGCATGGCGAACACGTGAATGGTTTTGCTCATAAGAGGCTTTTACAGATGGCTTGGAGTTCTGAGATAGGTTTTAGCAAAGAAATTGTGCTAAGTATCTTATCAGTAGTGAACAGTTAACACAACTGACACTTGAACTCTTGGGGAGAATAGGTTTAGTATCCACTTGGCATAAATGGAATGGCTTATGCTTGAGTTTCTAGGTGATGTTTGTTTCTCAATATTATACATTACACAAAACATGACACAAAAGTCCAAATAGAAAACAAAATGTCTGTCTGTCACAGACAAGTTGGTCAGTCTGACCTGCATGCAGTGTTTTTGTGCTGTTACTTCTTGTAGTTGTGTTGTGACTTTGCAGTTTAGTTTCTGCTGGCACAAACGTCTGTGAGGGCAGTTACTGCTTCCTGCCTTTTGCTGTATGCATAAGCTAGACTGATGCAATCCTCTCCTTTGCTTTCACCCTTCCTGCTTGCACACTTCTGTCACCTGGTATCACCACTGCCTTCTCAGGCTCCTCTACTGGTATGAGAGGAACTTTTTTTACTAGTACTGCTTATATCATGTCCTGTGAAAGGAATGGTTTATGCAGGCAGAAAAATTTTGCAATTACTAGGAGGACTTTTGCAGTAAGATTTTTGCTGGCATAGTTGGAAAGCAAGGAAAAAATACTGGCTGATGCAGTTCAGTGAACAAAATGTTAAAGTGTGGCTAGGGGCTTTCCTGTGCAAGTGTTCTGGTCTGATTACTGTGATGGACAGTGTGTGTGTGTGTATGTTTATAATCCATTTCTGTCTGGAAACCTCTTTTTGTGGGAGCATAAGCTTTAAGTCTTGAATTGTTTTAGAGGAATTTCTGCAGCTGCAGCATCCTGAAGTGCCAGGGGAAATAGTGATATTCTGAAACATTGCTGGCTTATTTTAGGTCACATTTCACTTGATGTGCTTTTGATTTGTTTTAAGAACAACTTGTCTGTATAAGCTATTTGTTTACTGTACGCACATAATAAGCAGCAGTGCTGACCTTTGACTGGAAGCCAGAATGACTGCTGGTCCTGCTGCCACCTGCCAGGAACAGGTATGGTGAGGGGATTGGAGAGCAAGGGCTGTTTCCCTTGTGTGTGTTTCAATACCAGAAGCAGTAATGAGAAGCTTATTAACTGACAAATAAATTAAATTGATTGAAATTCCCTCCAAAATGATAAACTGCTTTTTGCTTGCAACAGTGTCATTGCCAAGGCTACCTCAAGGCAGAAGCAATATTTTCCTTAGTGCAGATATAGATGTCGTTTTGAGTAATTCTTTGCAATGAAAAGAACTTTTGTGTATCTTGCTCCAATGTTACAATTTTCGTGTTGGTTTATCTTTTCTTTCTTCCTGTCCTTCCAGCAGAATTTTCAATGTTATCATTAGAG
Organism: Nicator chloris; assembly: GCA_013400495.1. Taxonomy (NCBI): domain Eukaryota; kingdom Metazoa; phylum Chordata; class Aves; order Passeriformes; family Pycnonotidae; genus Nicator; species Nicator chloris. Next base: position 133,841 of record WAAE01016141.1, read on the forward strand.
ACAGAAACTGAAAAATAACTGGAAAATAGCTGGAAAACAGCCCCACTTTGGTGGCTTTTTCACTGTTTTTGCTCTTGTATTTCTTTGCCTAGGCAGGAGACTTGTCCATTAGTGATAGCAAAAGCCAGTCCCCAGAGCCACGGGTCAGTGAGCTGAGCTGCTTCCAGCTTGTCCTTCTGGAGCCTGAAGCCAGGCTGGCCGCAGGCGGTGGCACCGACACAGCACGGGGGGAGGAAGGAGATGGCACTGGTGGGGCTTGTTGCCAGCTTGCTGTAGCAGAGAAAAATCTGAGCGGGGTCAAAATGCAAGACTGCTTCCTTTCAACCTTCCCTGGAGTGAGTAACGTCTCGTTGCATGGTTTTGTGTTCAGAGACCTGCTTCATGCTGGGTGTGTACCAAATTCAGTGGTCTGCAGTGTTCCTAGCTTTGTGTTTTGACATATTATGATGGTGTTTTGAAATACCTACCTGCTCTCAGTTCTTGACTGGAATCTCAGGAGGTGCCTTTTTGGATAGATGGGAGGTGATTCTCAGTATGTTGCTCCCTCAAGCTTGGTCTGTTGCCTTTGGTAGGTGATGCTGTTTTGAAGAAGGCAGCACCATCGCAGTTCTCGTTCTCTCGGAGCTTGAGCGAACACTGGAGCACTGAACCGGTGCAGTGAGGTGCAGCATCAAAGAGTAAGAGCTGCCTGTCCTTGTCCATACCTGATTTGGTTTCAGGAGAGGTGAAACACTTCCAGCAATTGAGAAACCACAGGAGAGATTGGACTGGGGAAAAGTTGACCTTTCCAACACCATTTCCTTGTGTAGATGGGCCCGACACGTCTCATAGTGCTGTATTTGCACATGATGGTAAAAGGGACATACCGTAAGGTGTTGGTGACTTTTATTGCCTTGCACCTCAGATAGTAAAGATGGGGGGAAGAGAGAGATTTGCGAGGGAAAAAATGAACAAACAGCTCTTTGTTGCTCAATTATTTTAGTGCTTCTGTGGTTTAGCTGTTATGTTGTGTTACTCTCTCCACAGCTTTTTATGGGCCTCTTTTAGAAAAATTTTAAATTTACATAAATAATGTTTCTCTAGTTTTATTTATTATTTTAAGTGCTAGAATATGCTTGCAATTATAACATTCCACTGCCTCTGGTGATTGGATATACAAAATTTTGGCCTTTGTTGCTGAGCAATGAGCTCTCAAACTTTCTGCTTATCTGACTGCATTTCATGAAGTAGGTTTTGCTCAGTGTATTATTGGAAACATGGAAAAGTCTTCTATGTGTAATTAGAATTGTATTGATCAATAAAGCATCAGTCTCTTTTCCATTCCATTAACACTTACATTCTGCAGGAGCTGGGCAAAAAAAAAGTGATTTTTTTTTCCTGCTCATAAACTGAATCTGCTACCTTTTGAGGTAAAATGTTTTTCCAGGCAGACTGCAAAACAATTTTGATGGGCATTTCAGGTAATTACTTAAGGAATGTAATGATTGTTAACATTACTCATATTTGAAATATTGGGGGAAAAACAATTCCATGAAAAGAAATTTTTAAGAAAGGAGAACACCATACAGCCCCTTCCCTCAGGCCCTGCCATGTGCTGTTTTGAAGTTCTGGCGTAGTTAGTTAAGGGGAGCACTGCCCAGGTTTGGGTTTGGTTTTTTTTTTCCATTCTTTACTGTGGAGGAGGCATCGTGGTTTAAGGCTTTAGAGGCAGTGCTCAAATGCCACTCCACTATTTCCCCCCAAAACCCCACCAGATTGTTGCTCGTGCCAGAGGTGCACCTGGCGTCCGGCTGTCCAGTTTGCAGCTGGATCTGGCAGTCCCACGTGCTTTGCCTTTTGGCAGGTCGTGTGTTTTGGTGACTTGCTGCCTCCCATGACACTGGGCTGAGATGCTGGTAGTGCTGTCAAAGGCTGGCAGCAGTAGGCATTCCTGTGGCGTGGGTGAGATGGGAAGGACTGGAAATAGGGGTGCTGCATGGGTTTTTCTTTAGGTGCAAGAAGCATTGGGCTGTGATAGAACCACACAATCACCTCTCAAGGCACTATCTTTTGGCTGGTGACTAATGGCTGTTTTTTCCTAAGTCTCTGTCCTCTCTAGTCCTTAGACTGTCACTGATTAGTAGTAACTTGCAGTCAAGTTCACAGCAATCCCAGTTTTTCCTTTTCAGCTCAGGCAAAGGGGTGGGGAGTTGCAGGTAACCTCTGCAGGATTTGGGTGAGTATTTGTGAAGACAGAGGTGGGTGGTGATGGAGCTGGGAGATATTAGAAGGGAGAACATGGAACATAAAGCACAGCTAATCTTGCAGGAGTGTATTGGCCCACTCCTCTGGATTGTGCTGTCCTGGTATGTGTATTTAAAGTGAGACAATCTGAAATAACTGGCTGTCAACTTGTTAAAATAATCAGGCTGCCAAGAACTCTATCATTTTGTTAAGCTTCATTTCAGATTTATTGCATATTTTTTCACCTTCAATGGAACCAATTCAGGGGATGCAAATGTGAGGTTTAGCACACTAGTTCCACTCCCTACAGTTCATTTAAATTTTCTTTTCATTTGCTTTTGCACCCCTGCTCTGTCTCAACCAGGGTTCAATCTGAAGGCAGCAACTGAGAAACTCTTCACTGAAAGGATATGTCTAGGTTGTAGGAGATGGGAAAATGGGAATTGGAGCTCTTATCCATAAACATTAAACAAAGCTTATTTCAACAGCCTCTTCTGTCTTTGTTAGAATAGTTGGAGGTGTGCCAACCTAAAAAGCCCCAAACCTGCTTTGGTTTAACTTTTGCCTAGATCTTTACATGTAATATCCTAACGAGAGGCAGAGCTACTTCTGTTTTCCTTGTATGCTGGCTAGCACTTTCATACATGGGTGGTGGAACTTGGGTGGGTTTTTTGCAGTGCCACTGAGTTTCTTTTCCTTGTCTGGGTTGTTCAAATAGCTGTGCTAGTGGGAAGACAAACACTTGAAATTGAAAAATACGATGAGGCAAGGGCTGTCAAGTATTATGCATCAACTTTGTGCTTTGCATGCTGAGGTCCTGACCTGCTTGAGGTCTCTAGGTACTTCTGCAGTGTAAGTGTTTAGCAACGATAAACTGCAATGTCTGGCAGAGGGATTCATTCGGTGTGTGAGGACACCTGAAAAAACAACCTTTAATCCTTTCCCTGAAATGAGCTGGCTTCCAGGTTTCTGTTTTTTCAGAGAGGTTGGACAGGGTGCTTCCATTCATTGTGTGCTGGCGTGATATTCAGTGGTCAGCACCTTGTTTTAATAGTTGTCAACAAAGTAATATTGATAGAGCTGACTTACTGGACTTTTCTTCCCCCTGCATGTGTGCCGCATTAATTCTTTGGATGTATTTTTTTTTCTCAGAAGTAATCAATATACCAGGAAAAACCCTGTTAACCAATAACATCTGAAAACAGCAAAAAGAGCAGAAGACCAGAAAGCCTCCAGGTATCACTAAACAGCAATAACAAAATGAGCTATCATGTGGTCAAGGAGAGAGCTGCTTATAGATAAGGGCACTTGCTAAGACAGACAGATTATGAAAGCCCATCATTTATCTTTGATTTTTGAATGAGGGAAAATGTAATTATGTTCTCTAAATAAATGTGTGGAGTACTTATGTATTGTTCCTTAGAGTATTAAATGGCTTGTTAATAGTTCCAGAGTTTGTCACAAAAGGCCTTGGTGTTTATTCTTGGTTTTCTAGATAGTCTGATTACAAATGATCAAAGTAGACAAGCTAAAGTGTCATGGCATTTTAGAAAGACATTCTTTAAAGAATATCTCAAGGACATTTTAGAAATGCCCCCAAGATAAGCTGTTACTAATCTGAGGCCACAGATAGGAGTGTTTCTTGCTTATTAAATGCCCCAAATGTGAGTAGATGTGTGCATGGTTAAAAGGCTCTCTGGATCAGCTCTGGCTGAAAAGGTTTTCTGAAGTTTGTATGGGTTAAACAATGTTACTGACGTTTCTTGACACCTTTTCTGCCATGTCATCTACCCTGTTAACGGCATATTTAGGGGCTGGGCTTGTTTTCATTCTGTACAATTGGAGTGCACATAAGGAATGTGCATCTTGCTTGGGTAGCAGTCACAGACCGGTCCTCAGAAGCTGACTCACTGCTATTTCGTAAGCAGGGTTTGCCTTCCTTTTATGCGGTTCTGCGTTTTTCCATTCTACAGTCCATGGTAATTTAGATCTTAAGTGTGCTGGTGTTAAAAAGCCTGCTTCCTGGAGTAGATCTTATCCCCATGTATGTGGTGTGTACTTGGCCTCATTTGATACTAACAAAAGTAATTTTTTATTCTTTCACTTTTTTTTCTAGTTGGGTCTTAATCCTGTTATGTTACAAAGGCACTTTCCCTGCAGCTGACATGATCATTAACAAACAAGTATTAATGATTTGGAGGGAATCGTATTGGGTCTGGTAGTTATTGTTACAGTTGCACTTGTTGGGGCTTGTTTTCACATTTTCCTGCGCAATATTTGACTTTCTTGAGTTTCAGGTTAATTGTCTTGTTCTACTTGCGTTTTAACTGAGCTTTGCTGTTGAGATGTTGTGGTAGGGTGGGACTGGTAGAAATGAGCTGCTGGAAAGATACAGAAGGAAAGCCATGGCTCTCTGCAACTTGAGCATTCAAGTTAGAATTTCTAGTGTGTAGTGTACCTTGAATAACACTGGATTCCATTATTGACTTCCAAAACCACTTAAACTCACTCTCTCACCTTAGTAACACTTTATTCATGGCAAGTCAGATATTTTCCTGGGACTTCTTATTACTTGCTTTTACTTCGCTCAGTTAGATTACTTTTTTTTTCCCACACCGGCATTTTAAGAGGAAGTAAAATGTCAGAAATCTTCAGTGCTGTCATGATTTTTATTTTTTAATGAAAAGCTTTTCTGAAAATAACTGTGCACCGATGTATAAATCAAACTTTTTCCAAAGTTCTGCTACTTCTGTAAATTTTTTTTTTACTTCTGTAAATTATAGCTTTCCTAGGTAAAAGTTGGAAGGTCAGATTGTTTTAATTGATTTTTTCGCAAAACTTGTGTGGCTGAAAAACTGACAGTAGTCATGTGAATTTCATATTGCTTCTGCATGATTAAAATCAACATCAGCACTCTGGGCTGCTACTGGAAATATTTCCATAAAAGCCATACAGGAGAGACTAGAGGAGATAACCCAGCAGAGACTTCTTTTTCCTATTCTTCATATTCTGTGGTAGCTCCAAGGCTGAGCATAGTAAAAGGGAAAGATGTAAATCATTCTTATAGAAAGATGGTGAAGTGATACTGGTTTTCCTGGTAGTAGCCAGGAGGCTGCGGAGAGGGGAGAAACAATAGGAAACTTTTTGTTTCCTGGGTGGAGTTGCACATTTGACACTGGCAAGTGGGAGCCTGATCCGAAGGCGTTGGGCCGCTGGAACGGCAGCACCTTCCCTGGGAGCTGCTGGACTTCAGCCTGGGTGTTCCTGCAGGAAACTCCACCCTCTTGTTCTATCTCTTTCTGGTTCATTTTGTAAGCCTTGGTGTCGTCTTGTTACTGCTGGCAAAAAGTTACATGTGTGGGAGATATGCAAATGTGTTGTAATGTTCTGATATAATTTTAGCACGGGAAAAGAGCAAGCTCTGTACATAGGTATCACCAACTGAGCTGCAGTCTTGCAGTTCAGTTTATTTAATAAAGCTGTCAAACTTTGAAAAGAGATTTCTATGGATGTGGGGTGTAGGATCAAGTTCGTAATTCTGTAAACTTAAAAAGTAGCTCGTATCAATCCACAGTTCTCTAAATTCTTTACAGACAGAAACTGTCTGAATGAGTGTAGAAGAATTGTATAGTTCAATGACATGATAACTGAGGCTTTCTGATGATGTGAATCCTCTTACTATTTACAGTGAATACAGTCAGAATACTGACTGTGGAAGAATACTGGCTTTTTAATGAATAACTGAGGTGGACTTTGTCTTCTCATTTCTCTTGATGTAAAATTCTAAATACTGTTTTGCCTTTTCTCTTGTTTTCTTTCTTTTTCTTTACTTTGGGTTTGTTTTGGTTTTTTTGGGGGGTTTTTTATTTTTTTTTTGGTAATTTTTCTTTCCAGTTAATGAAGACTTCATGGTCTTGTGGGAGAGGAATGAATCTACTAAAATCCTTTCTCATATATACAGGGTTAAGTTTTGCACTCAGGAGGGTAATGTTCCAGTGGAATTGCAGTCTCCCCATAACAGTTTAGACTTTGGTAAAGCAAGTGGATGAGTCATGGCAGGGATTTGATGGCTGAAAAGATTGATTAATAATTAATTTAAAAACAAGATGCCCTTTCCTGTGTCCTAGCTTTCAGCCATTCAAAAGATCATCAGATTCCCACATGTAGTTTAACATTTGAGTGCTAGGGATGAGTTTGTTTTGATGTCTTTCCCTGAACTGCAAATGTTACTTTGTCTTTGCTTTTGCTCACACATTATTTATAGAGATATAAATGTCAAATTTGATTCAAGGGTTCTGATGAGGTTACAGCGCTTTGAAGGAGCCAAATGTTCCCATTTGGTGTGCTAGGGTTATGCTTGCCTGGTGACCTTTTTGAGGCGCACTGGTATACCAGCTGCTTCATGGCTAACGGCAGTCCTGATTTTCAGGAGTTCTCACATACAGGTTCTTTGCTTTTCTTCAGGAGACATTTGTCAGTCAAGGATTTGTATTTCTACAGGTTTGCATTTGGGGTGGTTGTCTGATGGGAAACCCTGGGTACAGGGTGCTTTCTGCCTCTATGCTGGGATCGTGGTAAAAGGGAAGGATGGTGCTGACTGCAGTGTGACCCTGAAAGGATGGCTCCAAATGGGCCCTTTGAATTCAGTTAAATGAGCATAAATTATCTCTATTTGAGGGAGGATTCAACAGCAGTAGGTCAAAGATGTGGGGTGAATCAAAACCAATCCATGAAAGGCATGGAAGCTTCAGCAACCTTTTGGAATCCTTTAGGGATTAAGGAATCCTTTAGTCCTTGATACCCTCTTGAGTGCTCCTGTTTGGGCCATATCTGTGATACAAAATAGATCTTGTGACTCTGGTATTAGAAGAAGTGTTTTTTCAAACCTGTTTTGTATTTTTCGTTAATTAAAAGCACGCTATGTGCAATCCTGGACAATTTAGGTACTGAGTCTTGAATATTTAGTGCATGATGAATATACATCAAGGCATTTGTTTGCCAACAGTGTACAAAAAGCCACTCGCCAAACTTCCATTTTTACTTATAAGAGTGAAAGGTGAATGAAAATGTGTAATAATCCTATCTTGAGCTGTTGCTATCATTCATAAATTAAACCTGAAATGCTTCGCGTTTTCAGTGTAATGATCCCCTTAATCATTAAATTCTGAGCTATGCCTTGGCTGTCATCTTCTGATCAGGCTTCTATAAAAAGAAAAAGGCAGATATTTGGTACTAAGATGTAGCTACAACCTCCTGGCGCTGGTGTTTGTGACAACACATGTTGTCAGATATGTAAGGTACAGCAGCTGACACCTTGCACTTTGCAAAGCCTCAGCCTTTGAAGATTTGTCTAAATCTCCCAGCCTGCAGTTAATGAAATACTTTGGCCTTCTTTAACTGTGAACATCGTTTTACTGTAGTTGAAAGCTAAGATTTAGTTGCACTGCTTTATAAATGCTGTATAATAGTAACTCTGCATACTGCAGAGTTACTATGAGTAGGGATTTTAGCCTTTGCAAGGATAGCATTGGAGTTAGACTTCAGGAAGTTTTGTAAAAAGAGGTTGTTTTTTGACCTTTGTGATAAAACCACCATTTGCCTGGGCACAGAATATGGAAGGATAAAGCTCTCCCTCCTACTACCTCTTCAATTTGTATTAAAAGCACTGAAAATAGGAAATGTGGAGATGAGATTTTAGCTACAGGGAAGAATATGTAATCTGATTTATTAAACTAGACCTTCTCGAATACTTGTTTTACTGCAGCAAAACCTCCTTTGGTAAACGTCTTGTGCAGGATTGAGTGGGTGTTCACCTGCTGGTTTGAAGAGAGAGGAGGACAGGAGAGCAGCTTGCTCTTGAGGGGTGCTGGGAAGAAGTAGATGATTTCACAGCTTGAAGTATATGAAACTTGCTCTGGTGTCGGTATGGGCAGTGGAATTTGACAAGAAGTGGGAGGGGAGAAGTGTGTCTGTGACCAGGGCGATACTTTGCGTTCTGACAGGAAGAAGCAGGGTCTGGAATTCATAGTTTGACATTTTTGAGTGTGAGAAAGAAGCCAAAGGAAGCTAGTGGGTGTTGGGACATGACTGATTTGCTCCAGTTTACAAAGTAGGTGTGGACAGCAGAAATCAGAACGACAGCGAGAAGTCTCCAGGTTTTCTTTTAGCTGAAGGGGAAAGTGGATGGGCACCCTGGCCTGCTCTAGGTCCTGATGTTGGAGCCTGGCAGTGCAGCTCTTTTCAGTTCACAACTGGAGAGCCGCTGTGCTCTGGATTCCTGCCATTGGAAACATCCTAAGGCAGAGGAGTCCCTAAAGAGAAGTAGTTGCAGTTACATCAGCTTTTTCTCTGGGATCACTGCGAAACCCCTGGATGGATGAGATAGGGCTCAGAGATGGATTGGTGTTTCCTCCAGACCTTATCAGATTTGCCTGCAGAGAGAGACTGGTGAGTTGAGCAATGGTGCTGCAAGAGGATTCCATGGCAGAGCATCTGGCCACTGGAACTTGCCCTAAGGAGCCGGCCTCACCAGGGCAGCTTGCCTGAGCTCTTGGTCCAGGGCCTGCTAAGTGGGAGTTAACACACACAAAGTATGTGGCTGAGCAATCCTTGTGCGGTAACTTTGGTAACTTTTGTAACTTTTGTAAGGTATCTCACTGTTGAAAAGGTGAAAAGTAAGATTGGGGTTTTTTTCTTTTTATTAAGCTCAACTAGAAATAGTCCCTATGGGTTTTGAGGCTTGGCCACAAGAACATTACTTACCATGTGGTGTCACATCAGCTGAAATCCTCAGAAGTAAGGCTGCTGGATTTCCTGACACTTCTCCTAGTCTGTCACAATTCTTCCACCATTCAGACTGGTGTTTCTTGTATGTTTGGGTTACAGGGGTAACAAAGCTTGTGAAACATGACAGTCTGAAAAATAAGTCTGTAATGTTCCTTCAGCTTTTCCACGGGGATAATTTTTCACACTTACATTTGCATTAATAGCAGTTGGCTTCTAGTTAATAAATACAGTGCCCTGTGAAATTAATGGGTTATTAGGGTTGGATGGGTTCCTGTCGTGCCCTTAGTACTGCAGCTTTCACTAGCTAGCTGTGCCTTTGCTGGTGTGCACAGCAGAGTTGTTTACATGTTAGGAATATGCTAGAGGCAAGGAGAAAGGAACAGCTTTAATGTGATGCAGCTTAGATGCTCTGTGGGGGAGGCTTCAGAATTGTTCATAACAGGATCAAATGTCAATCAGTGTTTTGAGAAGAATAAAGTTACAGTTTATGAGAAAATTAAAGAATAGTATATTAAATGCTTTTCCTCCATCTATTTTTGACCCTGTCTAGGAAAATGTCTCTCTCCTGTGGTTCTTTTGAACTCTTACACAGTATCAGTGGTGCCTAGGAGAGGCATCTATGCAGACCTCTCCTTTTGGCTCTAGCCACTTCTCTGGGCTGCCTTTGGTAAGGAAACAAGTAATATGCCAGCCAGCTTCTTTCAGCTCTTCCGCAAAAATCGTGGTGATCCTGTTGCTGAGGATGCTGCTGGAACATTGTAGCTATTTAATTTCTTTTACAGGCACATCTGGGGATTTACTGCTCTGTAGACTAAGAAAAGTTACCGTGACTTCAAGCCATGAACACGAGAAAATGGCTTCTCTCTCTTTGCAAGGGAGGAGAGAAAGAAGTGGAGAAGAAAACAGCTGAAAACCTCCTCCTCTCCCTCCAGAGCTATTTTTTGCCAGTGATAGAGAACGGTGGGATGAGCAAAGCTGATCTATATCTGTAGCAGGCTGTGGCTCTGATCTGAAGATGTATCCCCAGGAAAAACAACAATGAGAGCCTAGCTGTGGGGGAGTAAGCATCCCAAGTCAAAGCACTTCTCTACTGGTTCTGCACCTGCAGTTTCTGTTCCAAGCTGCTTTGCATTTTAGATAGGTGATGCTTAAAATTTGTAAAGAAGGGGCTGTCACATTTTGTCTTAAATTATGTGTCAGCTGTTAGGGCAACAGGCTGGGGTTTGGAAGAGCAGCTGGGGAATGCAGCTTGAGAAAGGGTAGGGATGGGGAGGGAAGGGCTGGAGAGGAATCATGGATAATTGTGTCAGAATAAAAGGCTTTTCAAGCTAAGGCTAGCTGCCTGCTAGAAATGCTTCTCTAAAACCTAGCAAATACACAGTCAGGAATTCCACTTACCAGAATTCAAGCTTTTCTGATTGTGTGGCTTCTTGCATTCTTCTTAGAATGGTTTGGTGTTGAACCAGTATCCTGATGGGTTGTGTTGTCTGGGCCTGTCTCCTAAGGGAGATATTTTGGACAGTTACTCCCAAGTAAATTCTGTGTGTCATTCTGGAGTTAAGTGCTTGTCTTCACATGCCGTTCAGAAATTATCAAAGTCAGCTGAAGGCGTGAATTTAAAGTGAATTGCTTCAACTGTTCTGCATCTTTGAGGGAGAATAATTGAGAGTCACTCTGCTTCTGCAGAAAAGCATCTGAAGGTCTCAAGCAGTTTAATCAAATCAGTTTTTTAATTTGCATGGTTTTTGCCTTAAGAATTAATCCGAAGTGCCTTATGCAGACAAAGCCTCAAAGTGGATTATATTATATAGGAAGGCTGTTCTTAAGGGTTTGGGAGGGTTTATGTGGATGCAGATGTATTACTAGTCAGGAATAGCCCTTGTATTTTAAAGTCACCTTGTACTTTCATCTGAATTCATTTTTCAACCTTCTGACTCTGCTAACCTTAAGCAGAAATTACGAGAAGATGTGGACTGACTTTAGTGTTTGCAATAGACCTTTGAAATGCTGCTGATGGCATCCTTAAAGCTGTCACTAACTGTGTAATGACTGAAAATTTCAGTAGAAACTTCTCGTTCACGTATTTAATATTTTATAGTTAATAGAATGCACTGTAGTGGGTAAAGCTGCTGATTTCTTCTGAGACTTTCTAAGCTGATGGAAGGAGGGTGAAGGAAGTTGGAGGAGTACAAGCCCTCTGAGCAAATCTTGGACTTCCACCCCAAACTGAAAGTCTGCCCATCCCATACAAAGTTTTTCTTCGGATGCGTGTATTAAGCAGGGACCTTTAGCAAAATCTGGGTAGCACAAAAAGGCTAAATGTTCTGTTATCTGAGGCTTTTGGCAACCTGCAGAGTTATGTTTACCTCAAGCCTGAGAGGAAGGGACAGAGGAATCTGGCACAGGGATTGTGCACTTCAGACTGAACTGTCTGTGCAGACTGGCAGTTTTGAATATTTACTGTCTAATTCAGGGAGAATTTGTTGGGGAAGCTATGGGCAGAGCTCCCGATTTTGCGTTTGAATGTATTGCGACAGGTTTTTTTTTCTTCCTCCTTTACTTTTTTCCCTGTTTTAATAACAAGAGGAATGTCTGAACTACTGTAGGTATTTTTCCTCAGTCATTTCCATTTGTGCAAAATAAGTTGCAGTGGCTGATGTACAGCAAGAACACAGGTTATTGCCTTTTCAGTTACTGAATTTAGACTTGTGAAACATAGGAAGTTACCTAAATTCATGCAAGTATGTGTTTTAGCAGCCATGTGAGATTAGGTGGAAAGGTCCGTCATGTATGTTGAACTGCAGAATTTCATCTGTAGACTGCTACTGCCATGCTTATAGAACACATAACAGATCACTGTGTGTGGATAATTAGCATGTTATATAAATAAGGTTGTGAAAATGGAAGGTTCTGAATGTTTTTCTTACTGTTGAGGCAATTATAAAGTCAGATGTTGTCATTTTCTTGCTGAATATTTTGTTTTCTTGTCCTGTGAAAGACTTGCTCCTGGAGACTAAGGACTGATTCTGTACTGAGGTTTAATTGACAGGATGGGCAAATCCAGGTAGAGCACAGATGCCTTCACCTTGGGCAGGTGAGGGATATTGCATCTACACTCTGAGTGCATGTGCTTTGCACTGCCTTTCTTGGCTGAGGAGCAGTGCAGTTTCTGTGGCAGTGTCTCAGTGGGATCAGACTGAGGTCAGTTCATTTTGCCTTGTTCATCAAACAAGCAGCAGATGGCTGGGCTTTGCAGAAGCTGTTAGCCAGAGTGAGGGTCAGGCTGATGGTAGGAGTCTGAATTTGTATGTTGACCACTCTGGTTGACTTACCAAGTTGGTTACTTGCTAAATGCCTCATCTTCACAGTCAGGGACTAGATTTTGAGGTGCTTTTTAGAGATGTTTGAAATGGCTGATCAGCAAATGTACAGGTTTGTTTCCCTTCGTACACTGTTTTGTTTTGTTTGCCTCCAGAGTGCTGAACATCCTGTTGGCATCATGGAAAGATGTTCAGTGCCATGGAAATTTAGCCCACTGCAGGTCAATTCTTGTTGCAGGTCTTGATCTGAAAGCTACTGTGGACTTTGGTGTCACACAGCTAGAAGCTGGTGGTTGCCATGGGACCGTCGAGTGTGCCCCATTTATGTAAAGGATAGACAAACAGAGAACAGCCCCAAAGAAATTACTCTTAATGCTTCAAAAGAGCATATTTGTCATCACAGAGAACTTGATATCATTGTAGGAAAAAAAAAAGTGAATGGAAAGCAGATCCCTGTAAGAAGATACTAAATAGTCCAAAAGCTGAAATTCTGGTTTAAAGAAAGAAGGCATCTGTACTAACAGCCCTCTGGTTTCAGGACACATCAAGACACATCAAGAAATTTCAAAGAAAAAACAGCAATTAAGGGGAAAATGGATATAGGAGAATGCAAGTTAGAAGTTAAGGAAGTAAGTTAGAGAATTAACTGAATATTTTCTACAGCTCAACTTTGTTAGAAATAATTCCAGTTACTAGACAGCGATAATAAAGTAGCTCATGCAGAAAAGTAGAAATATTTGTTAATACTCTTCTGTATTTGGGAAAATGTAGGATGTAATACCATCAGTGTAATTCCAACAGAGAATTAAGTCTGATTTAATAAATTAAGGTTTCTTCTAGGGATGCCTGTGTGTAAATCATACATCAAGTCAGCAGCAACGAGTTGATTGTTCTGAAGACCTTGATGAGAAGTGTAGGCATGCAGACAGTTTCTCATAACTGTTGGTATTGAGGGTCTTAAAACCAACTGTGCCAGAATAGACAGGGAAAGAGTGGGGGACTGACTTAATCATATTCCAGCTAGCTTGACATTAATAGTCACCAAAATACTGGAAAAATTAAGGCAACCAGGACTCTGAGATGTAGTAAAGCTGTGTTTTCAAGGGCAGCTGATGCAAGGGGGATGAAGACAGTTCAACCCCTTGCGGTCCTCTGCTACTCCCTAGCTCCTTCCAAGTCCTGTCTCTCATTCCCTTTCTCAGCAGCAGTAGAGGTAGTCACTGAGGACTGCTGTGCCCCTTGGGGACTCCTGTCCTGACACGTTACTGCTCTGTGATATTGCAAAAGTAAACGAATTAAGAACTGACTAACTGGTGTTTAAAAGTTAGTCACTTGTGGTGAATCATTGTCAAATGGGAATGCTTCTAGAAGTCTTGTTTTAAGGATTTGAGATGAGGCCAGATTGCAGTGAACCTTTTCATCAAGTAGGTAGAGACAAGGATAGGATGTGTACTGATAGAACTGGCAGGCCGTATCACACTGGGCAGTGTGGGAAACAAGGACAAGGCAGCTTGTACACTGGAATTTGCACAGCCTGGTGAACTCTATCAATCACAGGTGCAATTTAATAGGGGGCCTGCAGGTGTTGTACTTCAGTGTAGTGACAGAATAGGAACTTGGGGAGAAGACTGCTTGGAGGTACAGTGAGTAACAACTGGACATGACTGCTGTCTTGCAGGGCAGCAAGGGAGTACAACTTTGGGTGTAGGAGGGGCAGTGGGCAAAGGAAGGAGAGTTGTGTACAATTCTGAGATCATGAGCAGCCTGTTGAAAATGGATCTGAGCTCACATAAGTCAGAGGAGGTATTTGGAGGCTGACTGGTGTTCCACAAGGAGAGCCTGAAAGGTTCATTCTGTTGCTGGGTTTGTTGTTTCTGATAGATAAGTGGAGGAACTTGATAATTGGTGGGAAGCACCTTCTCAGGGAGAGCATGCTGGAGGCTAAAACACAAACAGAAGCAGGCATGACACGGAACTGATGTCTGGGAGCTGCAGTCAGGCAATTGGAAATAAGTGCATTTGTAATGGTGAGAGAGCATAAGTGCTAGAACAAATAAATAATAGAGGAATGTGGTGGATTCCACCCAAAATGTTCCCAGGGCTGGAAGATTTTTCTGAAAGTGTCTTCTGTGCTAAATACAGGAATTATTTAGAGTAGTGGTATGTGATATCAAACTGACTTCAGTAAGTCATTCATAGATGGGACTATACAAACCTGCAAACCAAAATGTTCTTCACATGTGCTGCATAATTGAGCATCAGCTGTCTTCTCTGCTAGACTGTATAGATACACACACACACATGTATATATATATATATATATAGTGTGTGTGTGTGTATACTGCAGGAGAGGCATATACATGGGTGGTGCCTCTTGTCCTGAGACACGTAGCTCCTCTGTGAAATATTTCAAGAGCAACCAAAGAAACTGGAATCCACAAGTTGTGACCAAGAGTTTCCTAACCATGCATATGGTTCTTCATGGACTCAAACTGGGAAACATGAGTGCATTTCCACTCTGCTCACGCTAGGAAGTAATTGCTCTCTGCAGGGCGGACTAACTTGTGTGTAGTGCTGTCTGAGCTCCTCTCTTTGGAGCTGACCTTTCTTGTGTATAACCAGTTTTGGAATCTTTGTGCTGCTCTTCTCTTGCAAAGCAGCAGCATAGATCTTTCTGTTCCTCTTCTTGAAGGTGCATCTAAGGGAGTGTTGAGGAAGAGTAGAACTGAATGGAGTATGAGGGGCACCACGCTCACAAGCAATGAGTTTGAGTAATATTTTGGGGAAAGGGGTTGGGTGTGTTGTTTTTTTTCTTTTTTTATAGTGGACGGTTAATTTCTGAAACTCACTGCTGCATGATACCATTACGGGTAAGAATTGATAGGATTCTACAAAGGATTAGACATCCAGGAAATTATTTTATTTAGTTTCATATAAATCTGTACGATTCTGTTCTGGGCATATAAAACAGTTGGTAACAGTGGAACACCCTCTGGTGGACTGATTATTCTGTAGCTGTTTCCTAGTAAACTTTTGCTGTATCTCTTTCTAGCTACTTTCACAACAGGAACTGGTGATTCAGAGTTCTGTTTCTAAATTTAATATAAGATGCAGTGTAATTTGGGCTGAAGGAACGCTGAGGGTGTGTGTATGAAGGGGAGGTGGTGATAAAGGGAGAACACACCCTGTGTGCTAAAATGTGTCATTGTGCCTCTAATTGCAGGGCATACATGCTGATCTACAAACAGAACATGCATGGATCAGAGTAGTAAACTGCTTTTTGAGCACTCAGCTTTTCAGTGATGATACTTGTACACCATTTCTCTGTTCTATTAAAGTAATTGATCTGCAGGTAAAATGAAGCATCTTTGAGGATTGATACCATCAGAGTTGGAGAGAGAAATAGAGTTTCTAAATAAGTTTTGGAACGAAGAAGGTTTAGCTGTGTTTTTGTCAGGCAAAAGTCTTCAATTTCCTTTGTATTCAACTCTTGACACTTGTTTTGGAGAAAGCTTCTCTCTTCTCTTAAACGGAGAGTTACAAATCCTGTAATTTTCATTACTTTCTTCTTTTCCCTTTTTCTCCTTCCCAAGGTTACATGTAGGTGACGCAGGCACACCCACAGCTTTATTTGATGTGATAGTTGCATCTGTTAAATACAAGTGGACAGAAAGTATTGATGGGAAGGTGCAGGTACAGGCATAATGACTGTGAGGGTTGTTTCACTGCTGCTTCCCTTTCTTGGTTTCCAAGCCCTGGGATACTGCACAGACTGTTAGCAGTCCATGGTCCATGCCTCAGGGTGCTCTCGAGATGTCACGTGAAGAGCAGAGAGCTGCTCTGTGGTGGTCACTGTGTCCACACAGAAACACAGGTACATGATCAAAGAAAAGCGGTCAGCTCTGCACGAGTCTTGCAACCCACGTCTGTTTGTTGCCTTGGAAAGGCTGACCTGAAACAGAGACTGGACAAAGCTAGAGAATAAAGTAGATATTTATTAAAAGAACAAGAGT
>WAAE01016141.1:150190-179370 GCA_013400495.1 Nicator chloris
TACTCTGTGAAGAGAGCTCACTAGCACTTAATATGAGACTTAGAACTACACACTTGGGCAGTACAGAATCTGAAATCATGAAAGCTAAAACTTAAGGCATCATGTTCACCACCTGAGTCTTGGCGGAAAGCAATCTGCAGGATTATAAGGAGAGGGAAGTTTTAGAACAAGAACATGAGAAAAATGGTCATGTGGTTAAAGTTTTAAAACTTGAGCAGGTTCAAAAGATGAAGCATTTTAGCACTGCTGTCCTTGTAGATGGGAATGGTTATTTTGTTGTCACACCATTGGGGACCCAAAGATGAGCACCAGTGAGCAGACTTTCTCTGAAGTTCTTTGCAAGGATAAGAGGAACACATCAGTCCTACCTCTAGGGGGAAGAGAGGGTTGCCTTTCTAGCTTAATGTAGCACTAATCTGGCAAAGCATCAAGTGAGCGTACTGGACTGTGAACAGAGGAAAACACAGTCATAGATGCCATGAAGTGGCTCTTAAGAGTTGCATCAAGAAACACAGTGAATTGTGCTATTTTGTGGCTTTTGTATGGCTGCCATATTTTTCGCTGCATGCAGTCATTCCAACACAAGTTAAATTCTTGGTTGTAGAAAAGCTAAATATTTTTGAATGCTGAGTCTAAAACACAGATGATATACTGCAGCAAAAGACTCTCATGGGATTTTTTTACGAGATGGCTTTTATTTGTTAAATGAGTTTTCAGTAGTTCTTCAGTACGTGCTATTGTATTGTTTGTGTGATGTCTTACAGTGTCACTGGTCCGATCTGGACTGTGATGACTGAATAAATTGCATCATTTTCTGACTGTGGAAAGATGGCTTGATCTGTAAGACACATTTGTGTATGTGTGCATTCTGTAATGTAATTGTAATCATAAATTAAAGATGTTCAGTTAATGCCAAATACGAGCTGTATTCATCAGTCTTGCTGTTCTTGTCTACCCACAGGACTTCCAGGAGTCAGAGGGGATCATAGAGGAAAATGAAGCTGCTTTTGTACTTTAAGGGGGGGAAAGCAATGAAGTAAGTTATGTAGTCTGAGATATCTTGAAATGGAGACTTTTAAGTGGTCTTTGGGCTTCTACCGAGGAGCATGCTGCTGGCATTTAGGTTTTGTGCATGAGAGGAAATAAAACACTAGAAATCCCTTGGCTTTCATCTACAGAGAAATAGCTACACTTTGCTGCTGTGTTTAGGCTGTGTTGGGTTTTGGCATGGTTATGGTAATTTATAGTTTTAGGTCTTGTGGGTTTTCAGTGACTTAAAATTACTAAGAAGAAGTCGTTTGCCCTGAAGTGGCTGGTGAGATGGTGTTACAGTTGGCAGGGAGACCTTCTCTAGGAGCTGGAGGATCAGACCCTCCAGTGTGTTGTGGCTTTGACAGCGACAGATGTCACAGAGGAAGACTGGAGAAAACTATAGTAGGTGGCTGTGGTGTTGCCATGTGGTTGGTTGTTCCCTGCTGATCCTTGCCTTGGATGATAGAGGTGTAGACCTTGTAATTAAAAAGCTCAAGTGCAAGTCTCACTGGGAAAAGTTGAATATTTTATGTTAATATGGTTACGCTTTTGCTCATTGCTGAAAAGCTTCCAATTCTGAGTCTGTGTTATAGTGAAGATTTATTGAGATCTCTGTTCAAATGGCAGCTATGCACAAACAGCAACTCAGAGGCAAGAAATCATTTTGTGTAACTTAATTTCAATTGGTGCCACACTCACATTATATTTTTTATTAACTGAAGGCAATAAAGATTCTCTAATAAATGAGTCATAATAGCATTATTGCTCTTATTTATATAACTTGAGATCTTGTAGTCTAATCCTGTTGGCCTTTACCTCCATGACTGTTTTAATTTTTGATGGGGATTTGTTTCTGTTTTAAGCCACTTCATGATTACTCATTTCGTACAGTCAGTTGTTTCTCCCCCCTTTAGGGGTAGAAGTAAAACTTTATTTACAACTTGCTTCTTGTCATTTGACAAAGCAAGTCTCAGTGAATATGGCCAGCTTTAGCAAGTCAGTCTGTGCAGAGCACCAAGGAGCACCATACCCAGATCAACTACGTGTGGAAAACTTGGCTACATTCCCAAAGGAAGAGTTTCAGTAACTGGAAAGAAATGGTTTTATTTGTGCATTGTACACCTGCATGGAAATGCCAAGATTTCTTGCTACTTTGTATCTTTCAACAATACATTGTTTAGTCACTTTTCATAGTAGACTTGCATAGGAAGGAATAATTCCAACACACTGCCAGTACTTGAAAACTTTTTTTTTGGACGACTTTACTTTGTGATTATTCCCGACGTCAAAGTGTTGCTAATGTAGAGAATAAAAGATTTATTCCAATTCCTAACCCATAGCAGAAACTTAAAGTTCTTCCTTTTCATAACTGGTCAGTCTTGAAACTGCCTTTTTTAAACACACTGCTGTGTTACACATGAAATCTGATGAAATTCAACTGAATTTTTGGGCCATAATCCTTTTGAAACAGGATGACACACTGTATAATGCAGTAAGGCTTTGATATAGATGAGGGAATTGAACCTTTTATGCACTATAAATATCAAGTGCTAGCAGAGTCCAAGTCTTGTCCAAAAATGACTTTTTTTTGTTTGTGTCAATTTGAAGAAACTGACCAAGACGCAGGAGCTGGAGGTGCAAGGCACATGGAACGTACAATTCAAGCCCTGTGAAAGGTAGTGAGTGCCATCTGAGGCATGGCATGGTGAGACAGGCAGGGTGCCCCTACTGAGTCAGGAGCAGGATTGTCATAGTGCTCTGTCTCATACAGAATGCTTGAACCCAACAGGAGCTCTGCCACTCGGAACACAGCAAGCTGCACAATAAGCTCTTGGCCAAGTTTCAAGACTAGGCTGCAACAACAGTGCCTGCTTATGTGTGGTGAGCAAGGATCCAACTTGGGTATTGTAATCCAGGGCTTCTTCACAGTGAACATGGACATGGCCATGCCCATATGCAAGAATTTAGAGCTCACAGCAGTAGTGCATCACCTGCCTTTTTAAAGTCACCATTTTGGGTCTTACCTGCTAGGTCAGTTAGTGCTGTGTGTGGGTGTCCCAAACTTTGTGATGGGGTAGAGAACAGTATTCATGTGGCTTCCTAAAGCAAATCTGGTCTTGGGAAATCGAAACCAGTGAAGGCTTCAAGGAATAATTTACTTAAATTTTCATTAATCCGAAGTTGTTTAGTGGTTTTATATCGAAGAGAAAGGGTTTTTCTTTTAGCCTTTGAGGAACTTGAAACTGAGATTAGAATTGCTGTTTAGTCTAAAAGGGAACAAAAACTATCATAGAGTTCTGGGCCTTGATAAAATTTTTCATGTTTAAAAAAAATGTACTTCAAGCAGAAGTCGATTTGGCAGGGAGAACTCATGGTCAAAGACAGACTGTTACAAAACTTTATCTGAAATGGATGGTTTCAGTTTGGCCATGACAAATCCCAAACTCTTGACTGATGGGTATGTAGTCATATGTATATTATTGCTGTACACCCACATGCACAGGCAGTTGTCCAAGTGTGCGATGAGATAACAGGAAAATGTAAATAAAGTGGTTGGCTCGTTGTCCTAGTGTTCTTGAGTAGATCCTTGTGAAAATAATACCAGTCAGACTTACAAACAGGTCTGTATGGAAGATGACCTGCGTTCAGCTATGACGTGATACAGGTCACTTTGTGGGAAATTGTGGCCATTTTGTGTTTTATTTTGTGTTGAGTCAACAACCTGAAATGCAAACCAAGAGCTCAAACAAGATAAAAACATCATTTGCTGTATTATTCCTGCTTTGTGCGTGGGTGATGCCTCGTCCATCACACATGCCTATAGAAATAGTGCTGCGTGTGATGTTAAGTATTTGTCTTAGAACAAGTTCCTGTTCTGCTCAGGACACCAGGGCAGCCGGGGGAGGGCTGGATTGCACCTCTTTCTGAAAGCCTTGATGGAAATCGCAGCGAGAGCCAGGGTGCTGAAATCACTGATGTACTTGCACAAGCTCAGACTTTCCACTTCCACTTTTCTTTGAAATCTTGGCATGTTGGTGGAAGGGCTGGAAGGTGATTTAGAAGGTAAGGACCCTACTTCTGCCAGGTCAGTACGATGTAGTGCTGTGTCCTGAGCTTGCCTTTCTGGTTATCCATGCTTGCATTGAATCTCCCGGGGACCTGCCTGGGGCCTGCTGAAGGATGTGAAAATTGCTTACAGCAGGCAACGACAAAACCTGATTGTGTTGTTTTCCTTCAGTTTTAGAAGGCACTCTGCTTTTACTTCTGTAGCAGCTGGGGAGCCCCTACTGTGCTACCCTTAAGTGATGTGACATTTGCTAAAACCAGTTCAAATGGAGAGCACCTGGGATAAGGGGAAGCTGCCTGCAGAATGAAAAAACACCCTCTGCATTGATGTACTGATGTGGCCATCCAAGCAGATATTGGCTGTAAAAGTTAGACAGACAGTGACATGGTACATGGGTGCTTGTCTGTGAAGGTGGTGCCAGAAACTTTATTGCAAGTGTGTGTGTAAGCCTGGAGTAATCATGGAAAAGTCACAAGTGCTGAAGCAGGAGTGCTGTCTGTAAATGGGATTGAATAAAGTGCCTCCTTTCTGTATTTTTATTTTCCTTGAAGTATACAGTCAGCTTCACTATCTATTTTAAACCAAATTTGACTGGAAAGGAAAGCTTCATTGTCCATTTCACTGGAAAGGTAGGTTTCAAGAGCTGTTACATTTAGTGCCTTATTCTTGAGATAGCATCATTCTCAAACCAGTGGGAAGGAGTATGGCTAAGTATATAGGAATGCTGTAATTGTAAAGGGATTTATCTGGACATAATGTTAAGCCAGCTCAAAGATTGTAGTGCATTAAAACGTTAAATTTGATTATACTTTAATCAGGCTGTTATCCCACATCTTTTTCTGGAAGCCTGAGGGAGTTTGGTTTTTTGCTTTGAATGTTACAGCCACAAACATGCTTATCATTGCCTAACAAATAATCACTTTTAGACTGCGAGCCTTCAGGGGCACGGGTTGTCTGCCCACTCCCTGCTCGAGGGCCCTCAGTGCAGAGGTTACAATTCCAGCCAGAGCATTTGAGTCAAATCATAATATAAATTTAGCAATAGTAAATATTTCAATTTAAGGCTGTGTGGATCTGTTAGTGCTGGTTGATGGCATCAAGCAATACAATGGAACCTTTTTGCAGAACTGCAAGCTTGCTTGTTAGAGCAGGAATGCTGCAATCTCCAGGAGGACAGCAAGTCTTGGAACATTCTTTCTGTTCTTAAGTCAATGTTCTGAATGAGGTTTTGAGAAAATAAAGCATAAAAAGGAAGGAGGTGGTCTGGACTCACCAGCAAAATTTCAAAAGAGCCCCCAAAAAGTGTTGCAGTGCAATTTCTTTTTATGTTAAAGTACTGAAATACACACCCTGAACCAAACAATTATGGGACTAGATGGACTAAGCAAATAGCTTATCTCTTACAGAAAGCAGCTTAAGTTTAGAAGAGGAAAAAGAATTATAGTAAACTTAAATAAATCCCTTTGAGGATAAGTGCTTAGCTGCAGGCATTTTTCCTGGCATGAAACCACCGGAGGTTCAGCTATTGGAAGCTTGGCAGGAATGTGGTAACATTAATAACTCATCCATCATCTGCTGATCAGAATTTTATGTGAGAAGCCGTAGTTGTTACCCATCTGGCAGGATGTCTGAGGTGTAGAAGATCTCTCTGCTTGATCAAGAGCAGGTAGGGTTGGCAGCAGGCTCTCAGTCGTGTGGTGGGGGCTGTCAGGGGCTGCTTGGCTGTTATCTGGAGTAGTTTCTGTGCATGGCTTTACAGCTGGGCCTTGGCTTGAGCAAGGAAGTGTCCCCTTCTCCCTGGGGATAAAAGAAGCTGTGTGACATTTAAGTAGGAACAAAGTTAGACTGTTGTCCCCTAAAGAGTGGAGAGACTATGTATTTGAAAATGGAGTGTGCAGCCTATCTATTGAGCTGTAAACTGGCATTTTAATTTTTTTATCAAAATAGCAGAGTGGGTAAAAGGAAAGGTGGACTTGGAGTGTGTTTTTTCTTATCCTGATTCTCAGCTGCATTTAATGCACTTTCCTACGGCTCTTGCCACAGAAAAGATCTTGGCAGAAACAGAAGAACTCTGATCTGTGAGTAGGAGGCTGGTGTTTAAATGTAGCTTCTTGTGTCACTGGACACTTTTTTGTGTGTGTGCATGTGCGTCATTTGCTTTTGTTTTAAAAACTTTTCTTTTAAGTTTTTCATTTAACTGTGACTTTTTCTAGATTGCTTTTAGCTAATGGATATAATGAAAGTGCCACTGCAGATATTTGAAAATACAGTAGCTTGTCTGTGTGCAAATCTTTATGAAACTTCTGTTCAACGTGTAACCCAGTGAGAGTTACTGTGCAGGCTGAAGAGATGAAACAGCTCAGATAGGGAACAATGGAGCCTGTTCTTTAGTTAAAGGAACTTTGTCTTTTCTTGGCTCTAGATCTCCATGAGGATGCTGTAAATGTTTCAGTTCAAGGTTGCTTGACATATCCATTAAAAATAAAAGGAAGAAGAAAGTATTCATTGAAAATAATTTACTTCAGTTTCTTGGTAAACTTGCTTCCATATGGATGGGAATGCAGTCCAGAAATTAAGTAAAGCAAGACTTTAGTACCATGAGTTAAGGTGGAGAGTTCATTTTGCCCTGAAGAGGGGCTATTAAAATATACAGCAAAGTGAACTTCAGCAACACATTTTTCTCCTTGGTAGGCACTCTTCCTCATTCTTTACCTTATTCTTTAGGTACATTTAGGGTGTGTAGTTAGAGCTACTGATCTTCTGTAATAAGATTTCTATCTTTACATTCTCTGGCTTAAAATCACCAAACTATCAGCTCCATATATGCCAGGTTCAATTTCTTACCACTTTGAAGTTGCCCCAGTTCTAAGTGAATTGGGAAAAAGGAGACACAGAAACTGGCAGTGTGTGTGGCTGTGCATCAGAGGGGTGTTTTTCAGAGCAATTGTGTGAGTTGCTGAGTGCTGTCTCTATCTGAGATAAAGCAATTTCATGTAACAAGCTTTGTAGCCTTGTGGACTTACTTATGTAAAAGCAAATCTGAATGACTTGAATATAAACCATTTTTAACTGTTCTATTTTTCAGGTTTCTAAACTAAAAGGGAAATAAAAGTTTGATATTTTTTTTTTTACTTTTATTCTCTTCCAATAATTTTAATTTATTTTTAATTGTATTGCTGGTTTTTAGTGATAAAAAGCAGCCTCTAGGGACAAGAGTTACCAGATGTGCTTTTATTTTGGTGCAGCTTGCTTTTGCATCTTGATAAATTCCCAAAGTGCTCTGGTTAGTAGAAGTGCCAGATGTTTACTGTGTATTCCTCTACTTCTGGTAGTGGTCATGAAAACACTGTAAAAACCTCACAGCCTAAAAGATAGGGGAACAGCAGATTTAGAAAAGCAAAAGGATTAAATACACTTGAGCGCAAGCAGCTGTTGGTTCATTGTATGGTGTAACTTCTAATTGCATTGCACATCCATGCCAGCACAGGTTAAATTTGCTTCAGTAGCTTTCAGTTGTGTCTGCACTGGAGTGAAAGTGCTTGGTGTTAAACCAGCAGTCCTGCACGCACAAATTGGGCTGTCTTTTCAGGATTACTGCTCTGGCTGTTGTGGGAATTCTGTGCAATGAGATACAAAGTGTCTGCCCACTGTTTTTTCTTTCTGGCTAGGTGAAACTGAAAATGCTGTTGCAAATTTGGTCACTCAGCCTTGGTGGTGCGACTTTGGTCGCTGCGGATGCGCTGCCTCAGATGAAAGAAGGATGAATTGGCATTGCATAAATAAGAGGGGTTGTAGCAGCAGCGTAAGGGCGGGAGGCGTGTGCCAGGGTACATCCAAGGCACGTTCTTTGCCTTTGTGTGCCAGGTCCTTGCCACTCTGCTGTAGGATTTCTGTCCTGGCAGCTGTGCCCATGAAGTGCCTGTGCGGCCATGGACTGTTGTGTACAGGTATGAAAAGCATCTTGAGTTTTTACCCTGCTGGTGTCTCATTAGGCACCTCTTTTGGTTTCTTGCAGGTTGCCTTGCTAGCTGGTTTGTTTTGTAACTGTAAAATCACGTGGTCAGCTGACTTCAACTGGAACACATCTAATCCTGAGCTCTTTACCAGACATAGAGACCCTCCAAGAGGGATGCTCAAGGACCACTCTCCCCAGTCTTGTTTGCTTCTCTCATCTCTTCTCTCCTGCCCTTCGTGGTCTCTGACCCTGCTGACCTGTGAGAAGTAAGGATGCAGCAGTGTTGCTGAACATCCAGCACAGGGTCTCCCTGAGCTTTCTGAAGTATACTGGGCACCTGCTCTGCACTCAGAAGCCTGGGGATAAATGTCAGTAAAACCTGAAGCTTGCACTTTTGGTCAAAGCAGCTCTTTTACAACAGCATGCTCAGGAATACTGCACTAAGCAAAGTGAGAAGTTGTTAATTTTCGGTGCTCTGTAGACAGAGAATTTGCATGCAGCAAATACAGAGTTAATTGTGTTAATAATTTGGGGGTTTTTTTGAAGCTTTAGTTGTGTTAGTAATCTTTGGGTGCTTTGGGGAACTACTCAGAAAGATAAAAATGGGCTCCTGTTTTGAAAGTCATCTTTAAACAGACCTCTCCAGTCATTTACAGCAGGGCAAGAATGAGGTAAGATTTGACAGTTTATTGTTAGGGAAATAATGGCTGCTAATACTGCTTTTTAAATATCACATTGATTACAAAACCATTTGTGTGGGAGAGGTGTGTGGCACTAGGCCTTCAAAGAACTGGTAAACAAGGAAGATGCAGTGTAAACACTTAAAGAGCAACATCCAAAAGTAGGTTAGAGTGTTACACAACCTGAAAAAGCCCAGCTTTGAAAGGGCAGCATTTTTGAAAATTTTTTTAAAAATCGGTTTTTATAGATTTCATTTTTGTAAATGGTACTAATTTGACATTGATTATATAAAGAATCTTATTTTTGTCTCCAACTTACTGAAGCCTAATATTTTTTTATGCAGCCTAACCGAAAGAAGATTTTGATAATTTTTTGGTTTGCAAGTTACTGTCAGTGAGGTTCATGTTGTTCATAAAGGTGATGCTTCCTTAATTGGAAAATGTATTTGCAGACTATAACAGAGATTATATATATTATATACATAAATATATATATATATAGAGAGAGAGAGAGATACTATATATCCACTTCAAGGGAAAGTCCAAAATTATAGCTGTGCAGTTTGGGCAGTGGCGTGGGGCAGCTGGGGAGATGGACTAGATGTGGGAGGGGTTTTTTTGGTTGTTTTTGTTTCTCAAATAATGAGTGTATGAATTGTGCTAATTATCCCTCCTTGATCATTTAAGTGTGCTTCCGTATATATTTATCTAATGAGATTTATCCTTAGTTGAAATGTTTTTCTCTTCAGGAAATATCCTTTCAGCTTTGTGTTCCTTGCTTTTCCTTATCCTGTCATCATCCATTACAGGGTAGCCATACAGAAATAAACCAAACCAGATCTTGCAGATTGATTTAAAATAGCTGTGGTTGCTGTCAGATGTTTAGGGAAGAGAGAGTAAGTGGGAATTCTTGTCATTCTAATTGGGTGGAAGGAAAAAATGGAAATCTTTTTCTATGCAGCTTTTTATGCTAAATCTGTTTCTGATTTTCCAGAGATAAAAGCACTGATCAGGAAGTATGTGATAACATAACCCCATCCTGGTGTTAATGTTCTGCAGTGCCTTCTGTCGCTGAAGTAGCACCAAAACATTCCCTACAGTAGAGAAATACTATAAAAACACCCATGTTATATTTTCCTGTGGCATGTTTTCTGGACGTCTCAGGCAAGAGAGACACTCACTGCACAAATCTGTGCTTAGCTGAATTTTGGGGGTTTGTTTTCAGGATGCTTGAGAGGAGGAGCTGTAGTCGCAGTTGTACCTACAGCTGGTTTTGTAGCTCGAGTGGGCTCAGGTAGAGTAAAGCACAATAATGTCTGTGAAATAAAGCAGCAGAGAGCTAAGTCCTCTGAGCCAACATGCTAGGAGCTGCAGACCAGGCTAGGGATAGTTGTAATACTCGCCCTTACTTTAGCAGGGCAATTTCCTCTATGACTTGATTGCAAAGCCTACTGGTGGTTAAACCTGCACTTTGTTTTTAACTCCTCATCTCAGAAACCGAATAACCAATGCAGGTATAGATGTGTCTATGTGCTCAGAATGCCTCAGCTGATTCGTAGACTTTCCTGTATGTCATAGTGCATTATTTCTTGAGGGTTCTGGGGCTCCTTGTGCTTGGTTCTGTGGAGAAGAAAAGGAGAGGGGAAAAGAGGATAATGCCATCTTTTTGACTTTTGCAGATTGTCCATGGAACAATTGGTACTGGCAGAGTCCTGGCTAACAGGAATCTCATCATCCATTCTTATCACATTAAAGTCTAATAGTCTGGTTTAATAGGGTATTGCAGAAGTAGCAACGATTGGTGGAAAGAGACAACAACATTTACAGTGGAAATAAATTTAAACTTACGGTCACTTGATCAAAAACAAGCTAGCAAAGCCTTCTAGTTATGGGAAAACTTTTCTTCTCCTTAATTTCCTGTGGGAAGGGAGAAAACAATTCTGTTCATGGTAGCACGTTTTCTTTTCAGCTAGAAATGTTGAGTTTTTTTAGGAAATTCTTTATGTGGTTGATGCAGTAGCAAGGCAAATTCAAGAATCTTTTTGTTTCCTGAAACAAAGTGGACTTGTTTGGAGTCTTGGGAACCTGAGAGTATCATGTGCTACAATTCTCATTTTATTTGTTTGTTCTGACTTTGAATTTGCTTTAAGTTTAAACATGCTTTTAAGACAGGAGAGCCAGTGAGTTACAGGACAGATAGTTTTTATCTGTAAGTACAGGAAGAAGTAGGATGTAAATAAACATTAGTGACATACCAATCTGCTGCTTCCTTTTCTGCTAACTTCTGTATTTATGCTAGAACAGTTCCTTAGGAAATATCCCAAATATGTCTGTTTTGTATTTCAGCATTTATAGTCTGAAGTGTGTTGGAAATTCACCAGGCTAATTGCATTCTGATCTCTTTCTATTGCAGCTTTTCTTTAAGACTAATGAAGTTATTATAATTAAGAAGAATGATTTATTAAATTAGTTGCTACCCTTGCAGATTTAATGTGGGCCTATGACAATTGTATTGTCATGGTTAATTTTTTTCTCTTTATATTCCCATTTCACTGTAACTTGTGTAGCTGCAAAATAAACAAAGTAGGTTTAATTCTGGAGCTCCAAATCACCTTACTGCACTACTTTCAGAACTCCAAGTTTTTCCACCTAAAATCTTAGAAGGTAGCAAGAAACAGCTGTGCTTAGAACAGTTGCATTTATTTAGGCTAAATATTTTTGTTTGTTTCAGGAGAAAGAATACACCCAGTAGATAGCTAGAACTGATAGGTTGAGCTGAAGGAAGTTGATGCTATCCTAGAATGTCATCCATGTGACAGAACTGGAGACAGAGAGTTTGGGAGGAAGAAAGGTTATTTGTTAAAATTAAAGCCTTAATGTAGCTGTGCCGCCCTAAAGATCATACTGCAGTAGGCTTGAATGAAAGTCTGTTCTTACTAAAACTAAACAAAAATGTGCCATTTAAAAAAGGAGTCTGTCCTGATATTCCATACTGGAAATGAAAAAATTTCTCCTCAAGAGCCTCACTTCTCCAGTGTGGATCTGTTTGGATCTTGGGTGTGTCAAAACCCCGTGTTCTGCGGAGCCGCAAGGGCCGTTTGGTGCCTTGCAAGCCCTGAGAAGGGCTGAAAGAAGTGCATGTTTTCACCATGAGAAGTCGGGGATTTTAACATTTCAGCTGCACAGGACTTTGTTTTTCGGTTTGACCTATCTGCTCACAGATGTTTTCTGCATTGGGGTTGTGAGTAGAGCATGCCATGACTGGTTTTGAGGGGAGAACCACCTATGGCAGGGTGTTGCATGCTCTGCCTGCCAGACACAGACTGGTGTTTGCATCTTTCTTTTTCCTTTGTTTTTTTCCTGTGTTATCACTGTAAGTTACGAGGAAACTCAAAGCCCAATTTGTCCCTCTTAAAAGGAGCTGAAAATTAGCGGTGAAAGTACCATCCACCTACTCTAAGGAACATTCCAGACAGTAGGTTTTAAAAGCTTTGAATAGTTTAAATTCAACCAGAATAAAGAAAATTCAAATCCATTACAACACTGTACAGACCTGTTGTTCTGAGTGCCTCTTAATTGTTTAATTTCTGTGTGCAGAAATATAATAAAAGTTAATTTCTATGGTTATTAGTTTAGTAAAGTCAAACACCAGTACATGTTACGATGGACTTAAGAGAGAAAATAGCAAATTTATTTGCAGCCTGTCAGAATATGTTTATACTATGTGTAGGTTTATAGTTTTCCATTTTGGTTTTTAAGACTCGGAACATTAAACATTTTGGACGTGTAAGGAGGCAAATCTGTTTTCAGCTCTTGGAATTGATTTTTGCTAGCTAGAAAAAGGTCTGTCTTTTATGGGACAGTGTTAGTAATGCCACAGAGGAGTTTTTGTGTTTTATAACTGCTAATCTCTGCCAAAACAGGAGCTCTTCTCTGAGTATCAGTAGCTTGAAAGAAAAGGTGTGTTCAGAACATTGAATGTGATGCTTCTTGGTGTAAAGCTCCTGTTACACCATGCTGCTTACAGCCTTACAAAGATTACTTAGGCTCTGCTGTGTCTCCTAATATTTTTGGGAATTATTTTGTGTGTGGAAGAGAGAGGTCTGGTAGAGGCGATTTTTAACTTTTGCTGTTATTGCTGTTCTTTTCAAGTCTTCAGCTGGAACCACTTTGTGCTCCGTCATTTCTTTTTCCATTGTTTCAGTTGTTCAGAGCAGTCATGTCTGCAGTGCCTGGGTTTCTGTGCTTTATCCACGTGTTCTCATGGCAGAAGCAAAAAAATCACCTTTCTGTGAAAGGAATTCTGGGGGCCCCAAACCACGGTGAAGTAACTTCCCACGTAATTAGCTAGTCCAAAGCTGAGAGGAAGGCTAGCCCCAGAGGAACAAGCAGTGGTAGCTGGCCATGTTTGTTCCAGCAGTGATCTGGTTCCTCTTTCCCACCCCGCTGGCCTGCTCTCCCTGCCCCGTGCGTGGCCGTGTGAGCGGGGGCACGGCTGGCACACGCCTGCAGGACTTGTCCTGGCTCTGCCGTCGGCTTTGTGCTCTCCTGCTGAACTCACCTGGTGGGCAGGGAGCTCTTGTGGCAGCCTGGGTAGGTGAGACCACGGTGAAAACAGCGTGGAGATCAAGAATATGCCTTCCAGAGAGCTTCCTAGAAAGAAAAAAATCCATTTGGGGGGGGGAAAAATCACCTTTACTGTTGCTTTGTGGTTCTCCTGTTCTGGGCAGGTGACAGGCAGTTGAACCCTAGTAGTTAGGAGGGTCCTTTTTTATCAATCTGTTCACATTAGCACAAATGGCTAATGCTGTTCATCTGCACACTGTCGTTGTTTACATGTCAAAGGTAGCAATTCTAGGGCAAGCAGTCATGCTGTGACTCGGTGTAGGTAAAGCACTGGGAGAGATTAAAGGTGGGAGTTTGTAGCCAACTTCCAAGTAAGGCGCTGCGAGGTTTTGATAGCTGGGGTGTGTTCCTGGTCGGTGTCCTTCAGCACTTTGTACAGCAGCTGCAGCCCGGGGGGTGTGTGGGGGCAGGCTCAGGAAGGAGGTCCTTGTGGAGCTGGGAGGACTGCTAAGACCTTAAAAACTTCTAATGAGGGAGGAGTATTTGATATTCACTTGTCCACTGGAAAATAAAGAAAGTAAGAACTGGAAGCTCCTTCGGCTGGTTCCCTGAGAAATTCATCTCTAACTCTTAAGTTTTGGCAACAGTGCCAAGAGCACTGAGATGAGTGCTGCAGAGAGATAAAGTCCTTTCTTCCCTGGCTGCCTCCACCAGACCCCAGGGTTGGCATGCAAGACTGGTAAAAGCTTCTGGGAGGAGTGTGGGAGGGCAGGGGCTGGGTATCTCTGTGTTGCTCACTTTGGTCATGAGCTCTGTGGTGGTAACGACAGGTGCTGGCCTTTCCCACAGACTGAGAGGTGGGAGCCGCCTGCCCTGGTCTGGGGAAGGAGGAGTGCTGGTGCATGACTTTGACCATATAGGCAATTGCTGGTATTTGAATTCTGTGTGTAGGAATGTCTGTTATCTAGAAATAATTGAATTATCACGCTGTATAAATGTTGCCTGTGACACTGTCCTTCAGGGTGTGTAAGGTGCAGGTCTGTATGAACTGTTACATTACAAATGAAAAATAATAAATCTAGTGCATCTTGTTACTGCCTGCTTTGATCTCCTTGGGCTCTGCTAAGCCGTTCTTCTCCCAAGCAAAGGGAGACAGACTCTGGGGGGTAGTGTACATGCAATCTCCTTCCCAGCTGCATGTGTGCACACAAGCTAGATATTTTTCTTTAGAAATGGCAAATTTGGGTCACACATTCAGCAGTCAAAATGATGATTTTACCACATCCTGCTTGCACAGGAAGCTTATTTTTTTTAAAGCTGATAAGTTGACTCCTCCATATTTTGTCAAAACAAAAAGCAAAGCAAGTTATTTAAAGCTGCAGAGAGACTGGATTCTCAGTCAGTTGCTGCTTTGTCTCACGTGCATATGTTTAAGATGAAGTGAAAGCCTTGCAGTCAGCTCCTGTCCTACCTCTAGTAACCAGCTTCCTATGATGAGTAGGATGTGATGAATGTTCGGTAGGAAGGAGTGGAAGATACTGTGTTGTGCTAGATGAAAAGAAATGAGAGACCTTGCTGACAACATAACAAGACCTATGATGTGCTGTCCACAAGTCATGATCAGAGTGCAAAGCATTTAGGAAAATGGTATTTTGTTTAAATGCAAGGTACTACAAAATACTGTTAGTACCGGATTTTGTGTTCAGACTCAAAAATCATTTTTACAGAATTGGATTTTGTGCTGTGTAGTCTATTGTTGGTCTCCTTTTATTAATAAACATCAGCTACAGTATTGTACTTTTCAGATATTTCACTTGCACAGAGCAGGCTTTGGTGCTGTGAAGTGGCAAAGATAAGTAAACATCATCTAGCCTGAAACCTTCCGTTTAGCGAAAATACTGCATTGTTTTGGTCATACCTTTGGAAAAACTGTTAAGTGGAATGATGGACAATGTATGTCAGGCAACAAAATCCAAGAAAAAGCAAAACCTTCTGGGCATGTGTGTGTCATGCTGGGATTGTTTTTAAATGATAAAATTAACGTCTCCAGTCAACAATACTGATTTTGTCTTTGTTCTCTTGTAGGAATGTTTACCCTTGCAGAAGTTGCATCGCTCAGTGACATCCAGCCAACTTACCGTATCTTGAAACCATGGTGGGATGTGTTTATGGATTATCTCGCTGTTGTTATGTTAATGGTTGCCATTTTTGCTGGAACCATGCAGCTGACAAAAGACCAGGTGGTCTGCTTGCCAGTTTTGCAGTCTACTGTAAATTCAAAAGTACAGCCTGATACAGCAGGGAAGACTGACTTTACCACTGTTGAAACAACCACTGGTCAAGAAGAAGCATCAATGAGAACTGTTCCCTTTGGAAGTGGCCCTACTGTAACACCTAACATTCTCCTGAGCAGAGCTACCTCTTCTCAGTATCAACCCACTGAATCAGACCAGGAGCCGAAGAAGGAGCGGAAAGATTCCTCAGGCCGTAAAACAAATTTGGATTTTCAGCAGTACGTATTTATTAACCAGATGTGCTATCATTTGGCTCTTCCTTGGTACTCAAAGTATTTTCCCTATCTTGTTCTCATCCATACTATCATTTTAATAGTCAGTAGTAATTTTTGGTTCAAGTATCCCAAGACATGCTCAAAAATTGAGCATTTTGTGTCTATATTGGGGAAATGCTTTGAGTCTCCTTGGACTACAAAAGCGTTATCTGAAACGGCATGTGAGGACTCTGAGAACAAACAGAGGTTAACTGGGGCCCAGTCCCTGCCCAAGTATGTTTCCACTAGCAGTGATGAAGGAAGCCCAAGTGCTAGCACTCCCATGATAACCAAATCTGGCTTCAAATTTTCAGCCGACAAGCCGATGATCGAGATTCCCAGTGTCACGATTTTAGATAAGAAAGATGGAGAACAAGCCAAGGCGCTGTTTGAGAAAGTCCGTAAATTCCGGGCTCACGTGGAAGACAGCGATCTGATTTACAAGCTCTATGTCGGCCAGACTGTCATCAAGACTGTCAAGTTCATCTTTATTCTCTGCTACACTGCAAACTTTGTCAACACCATCAGTTTTGAACACATCTGCAACCCGAAAGTGGAACACCTGATTGGCTACACGCAGTTTGAATGTACACACAATATGGCTTATATGTTGAAGAAGCTGCTTATCAGCTATATTTCCCTCATTTGTGTCTATGGTTTTATCTGCCTCTACACGCTCTTCTGGCTGTTCCGAATACCTTTAAAAGAATACTCTTTCGAAAAGGTCAGAGAAGAGAGTAGCTTCAGCGATATCCCCGATGTCAAAAATGATTTTGCGTTTCTCTTGCACATGGTAGATCAGTATGACCAGCTGTATTCTAAGCGATTCGGTGTCTTTTTGTCAGAGGTAAGTGAGAACAAACTGCGTGGGATTAGTTTAAACCATGAATGGACTTACGAGAAGCTTCGGCAACACGTCTCCCGCAATGCCCAGGACAAGCAGGAGTTGCATCTCTTCATGCTGTCGGGAGTCCCCGATGCAGTGTTCGATCTGACGGATCTGGATGTGTTGAAACTGGAGCTGATTCCTGAAGCGAAAATTACAGCCAAAATCTCCCAGATGACAAATCTCCAGGAGCTTCATCTGTACCACTGCCCTGCAAAGGTCGAGCAGACTGCCTTCAGCTTCCTCCGGGACCACTTGAGATGCCTTCATGTGAAATTCACAGATGTCGCAGAAATTCCTGCGTGGGTGTATTTGCTCAAAACCCTCCGTGAATTGTATTTGATAGGCAACCTGAACTCTGAAAATAATAAAATGATAGGGCTTGAATCTCTCAGAGAGCTGAGACACCTTAAAATTCTCCACGTGAAGAGCAATTTGACCAAAATTCCCCCCAATATCACAGATGTAGCACCGCATCTGACAAAACTAGTCATTCATAATGATGGCACTAAGCTTTTGGTACTCAATAGCCTTAAGAAAATGACAAATGTTGCGGAGTTGGAACTGCAGAACTGTGAACTGGAGAGAATTCCCCATGCCATCTTCAGTCTCTCTAACTTACAGGAACTGGATTTAAAATCAAATAGCATACGCACAATTGAAGAAATCATCAGTTTCCAGCATTTAAAAAGATTGACTTGTTTAAAGCTGTGGCACAATAAAATAGTCAGCATTCCTTCATCCATTACCCACATAAAGAATTTGGAGTCTCTTTATCTCTCCAATAACAAACTTGAAACCTTACCAGCCGCAGTGTTCAGTTTACAGAAGCTTAGGTGTTTGGATGTAAGCTACAACTCAATTGCGGTGATTCCAGTGGAGATAGGTCTGCTTCAAAATCTTCAGCATTTTCACATCACAGGAAACAAAGTCGACATTTTGCCAAAACAGTTGTTTAAATGTGTGAAATTGAGGACTTTGAGCCTGGGACAAAACTGTATTACCTCAATCCCAGATAAAGTAAGTCAGCTGTTGCAGCTGACTTACCTGGAACTGAAGGGAAACTGCTTGGACCGTCTGCCAGCTACGCTAGGGCAGTGTCAGCTTCTCAGGAAAAGTGGGCTCATAGTGGAAGATCACCTCTTTGACACCTTACCCTCAGAAGTTAAAGAGGTGTTGAATCAAGACACAGGCATTCCCTTTGCTAATGGGATTTAGACTGAAGTGAAATGCTCTGGTAGCTGACTTCCAAATGGCAAATGCTAAAAAGTATGGCAATTGTGAGATCATGTGTTTTAGAAAGCAGAATTCCTTGGAAGGCAGAATTACTAGCAGGATTAGAAGAAGTGCAACTGAGTGTTCAATGTTTGCAGTGTTTTAGAAGTTCGTTTCCAAAATTTTTGAGAGGATAAAGAACCTTAATAATCTCAATTCTTTTTTCCTTAAATTGTTTGTAACTTGGATGCTGCCGCTTTTGAATGTTTACAAATTTGCTTGCCTGCTTAAAGTAAACGATTAAATTGATGACCTTTTCTTACTATGCAAGTTATTCCTTAAGGTCTGGTTTTACTTTAGTGCATTACGGGGAGACAAACCAAGGCTAAGTGTTGTATGTCATATGGGCCTAACAGCACTTGAAACACATGTTCAATTGTGTTGTTAGTGTTTAGCTGTCCTTGGCAAATGAAACCAGTTTGGCTGTGATTTGAATTGGCACCAGAACCACCATTTTCCTGCATTGAGGTATGTGGTTTCATAGAATCACTTAGGTTGGCAAAGACCTGTAAGATCATCAAGTCCAACCATTAACCTAACACTGCCAGGTCCACCATGTCCCTAATCACCGTGTCTGCACTTTTGTTGAATGCCTCTGGGGATGGTGATTCCACCACTTCCCTGGGAAGCCTATTCCGATGTTTGACCACCCTTTTGGTGAAAAAATTTTTCCTAATAACCTAAACCTTTCCTAGCACAACTTGTGTCTTCTTGTGCTATCGCTTGTTACCTAGGAGAAAAGACTGACCCCCACCTCACTACACCATCCTTTCAGGTAGGGAGTGATAAGGGTCCCTCCTGAGCTTCATTTTCTCCAGGCTCAACATTCCCAGCTCCCTAAGCCAGTCTTAACAGGACTTGTGTTCCAGACCCTTCACCAGCTCCACTGCCCTTCTCTGGACACTCTGCAGTACTTCAGTGTTTTGTATCAGGCCAAGTGTGTTTGCCTTCATTCTTCTCCTCAAGGCCTCATGTTTTTGGATGAGATTCCTTCTGTGGTCCGGTGTGCTAGTCCTTCACGCTGGCAAAGGCTGGTTGCCCTCCTGCAGCTGGTCTCCCCCTCAGCCTCCGTAATGCTCTTCTGTCCCATGCAGCAGTGGGTGGCAAAAGAGAGATTACTGCCACGTGGCTTTCAAGCTGGAGGTAGTTTTGATGTTTGAACTCTCTTGGAAGGGGACTTTGAAAGCCATTAAACACCAAGTGACTTTACTGCTCGTGTTTTGCTCTTCTGAGTTTTTATCTGGAAAACTCAAGGCATTGTATGAGTTGGTGATTGTTCTGTTTCACGGCCCTTGCTTAGGATGTGGGGTGTCACCTCCATTTACTGGACTAACAACAGGCATAAGATCTGCTTTTTCACTCAACCATGATTAAGCTTTATCACCTGTTGTGGTGTCTTTCACACCTAGACTTTACCATACCCCAGCCCAACTGATCTGATGTCTTTGAACACTTACTCACTGTTAGAAATCCTAACAGTGTGCCAGATAAGTCATCCAATAAAGAAAAAAGGAGACACCAGTGAGCTTGGGAATTTTTTTTTTTTTTTTTTTGGTTGGCACCCTTGGTAGTGTTTTTTTAACTGAGTTTGCATTGCCAGAACCATTAGAGAAATATAATCCATTAAATCTGCAAAATCATCAGTTGTAAATCTCAGTCATTTACATTCCATGTGTGCAGAAAAGAAGTACTATGCTGGGAGATGATTGCATGATTACTCATGGTTTAAACACAATTCCCTATTGTGGTGTGGTCAGGACTGAACTAGTCTGTAGTTCAGGGGACTGTCCTCACACAGAAATCCTCATGCACAGTGATTTCTACTGTAACTTCACCAGAGCTGCCCTGACTTACACCACTATTAACAAGCGGATAGTTTAGGCCTAGAGGCATTGAGCAGGCAGGAACATTTCATATACTGCTCTTAGAAGCCTTGCACATTTTATTGTTAGTAATTTACTGTTAGTCATGCTGGGAGGACTGTTCTCAGCTGTAGGTAGCAGTCTCTGAATACATACCTGCAACATGTGTTTATGTATTTCAGCAGACCAGTTTAGGAATAGTGGTTTTCCTATTTCTCATGGGGATACAGTCTGTTTTCCACTTGCCAGCAGGTAGGAGACTTGGGATGTTGACAGTTTGCAACACCAAGTCACAGGTTAGGCAGAGTACTTGGAGTTACTGATCTGTCCTCCACTGGGAAACTTAGTGCTAATCCTCAGATTCTTCTTTTAAAGTCGAAGTTAAGGCTGCAGCAGACTTTTCTTTTTTTAAGAAACTCTTTCATTTGTTTATTTTTTGCACATAGATCACTTTAAAATTGCTGGACTATTGACTCTTTAGAAAAACTGTGGACTATACTATTTGGTGTATGCTTTGTATTTGCTGTTGAGTGTCATTTCAGTTTCCAAGAAATTGTGTGTAGGAGGGAGGAAGAGTTGGAGGATGACAAAATGATAAAAATGCTTAGAAAAATAGTTCTATTTTTAATCTTTTTTTTCCCCTTTTTTAATAGAGTCGCACAGAACGTGGCTGTGTACTGCCCTAGTTTTTAAAAGGTGTTTTTGGTGTTTCTGATTCTCCTGCTGGCCCTCCTAATGTTCAAAAAATAAATCCATGTGTGTATTTCATATGACTATGGTATAGTCAAAAAATAAACCCATGTCCACTTAATGAGTATACGTAACTTAGACCACTGTTCTGACTAGTTAGTAGCCAACTGTACCTCTTTAGACAATTTCCTCCAAAATAAGTGTATGTTAAAGTTAATTTCAGGCCTCTAATGCTTGCTTAGCATAAACTCCGTTCTTGTTTTTAGATCTTTCTAAGAGAGGGGAGGAACTGCCCAGCATCCCTGTCACCTCTCCCCCAGTCCTTCCTCCTCTTTGTGACTGTTTATAATGTTCCTGTTTCCTGCGTGTCAACTGACACAGTTTTGCTTTAAAGTCTTGGAAGTTCATCTCTTTTCCATGTAAGGCATGTGAAATATATTTTGCATTTCTATTTGATTTAATAAATAAGATGTTTATATCTTCCTCTAATCTATTTTTTTAATGGGTGAAAAGTGTGTTTGCATAGTTAAAAGCTCTGATGTCAAGTACCTCATGCCAAACTTGTCCTGTGGTGCCTGTACTCCAAGAAGGAAGAGGGATGAGTTGCTGCTCCCAGTAAATCCTGTAGGTATGTTTCTATCTAGAACACAGTACTTCAGAATTTTATTTTTTTATTCATGCACACAATCTAAATGACCTACCACTGTTTTTATTTGGCTAATTGAATTGTGCAGAACATTTGTATGGTCCTGGAAGAAAGACCTGTGTTTGTTCCAATGCATGGAAGTAGGAAGTTGCCCATTCTGTTTGCTTATGCAACTTCTACTTGTTTTGGTAAAGATCCTTTAGTTTTCCAATAAATTGACCTTTTGGAAACTGCTTCCCATGATGCAAACTGAACTATGGCATTTCTGAGCAGGTATCAAGCTTCTTGGTGTAAGGGAGGATGCTGACACTCGTGAAGGGCTCTCTGCTGCTACCTAAATGGCTTTGCAGTCCTGAGCTGCCCTCTCTGGTAGCAAAGCAGGATGCCCAGGCACTGTACATCGTGTCTGAGTATGGGGATTCTGCTTTGTGGACTGCATTTTTAATAAAAATCTCACAGAAATAGTTGTATATTGTCTTTCCATGGATGTGCAGAGAAATTAGTGGTATATGGTTACATGAAGGCAGTGGATTAGACTGTGATTACTTAAAGTCAGATTAAAGCAGGTGCTTCTGCAGTTGTGGTGTTGACTGTCATTCTCATTTCGTGCAGGATAAGATTCTGGCTTTCAGACTTCTCAGTTGTCAAGACAGGGAGTTGAGCAGGAAACCTGACAGTGTAACTTGTGCAGCTTGTTGTGAACATACAAACTCGGGCTTCTGTTGAGTCTTTGGGTTGCGACCCTGTGAGGTTGCTAAACATGAGAACAAAAGTCTTGGATTTGCTGAGGGGTCTTAGAATTGATAGCAGAGCCATGGGGCACAGTGGGCTGAGGGGAGCTTATGTGGGCAGCTGTCACCCAGTGTGACAGGATTGTTTTCTAGGCAGCAACTGGCCTGAAAACCACTATGGACCATGGCCCTGCTTTTCAGTCCAAAGAAAAGAGGGAGGCTAAGCCTGTCACTTGAGACTGCTTCAAGGTTTGGTACAGCCTTCTCCTCGTCTGGGGTGAAGGATCTCGAAAACACTAATATTTCCTGTCTGTAAGCTGTGGATTCTTTAAGGAAGGTAAAATGCCTGAATGATTGTGAAAAACGCAAGTCATGCAGAAATTGTCATGTAGAAAGATTCAAGAGGCAGAGGCAGTCTCATCACTAGCTGCATGGCAGAGCCCTGTCAGTGTGTTTCTAATGTGTGATCCCAGCACAATTTGGACAGCAAGTCATCATCAGTCTGGGCGGGACTAGAAGATACTTCAAGATGTCTTTAAGCTTGCCACCCTGCCTCATGCATGTTAAGGTTCCCTAACTCACTCCTGCCAGATGTTTGTCAGTATTAGAATGGCTTAGACAGCAATGGAAATTCCAGCCTCTCTAGGCAAGCTGTTCACTTAATCATCTCTGTTGAAGAAACACCGCAAGACAACTGCTAACGCTCTGTTTAAGCCAAACCAAATGGTTAGAAATGTATTGACCTAGTTGCTTGCAGAAGTACAGACAAACAGACTGCTGTGTGGGTATGTTGCATCCCGAGCAGCTTGGGAGGACTGAAGTTTAGGATTCCTTTGAAAAAAGCCCTGAGGGACAGCTTGCATCAGTTCAGTTACAGGTACAGCGCCGACAGTTGTGTTCTCCAGTGACAGCAGGGCCAACCACGGTGCAGTGCATCCATCACTGCTCTGCCTTGGCTCAGGCTGGAGACTGATATCCTAGCCCTTGCAGAGCTTGGGTGGTTTGTTTCTTCAGAAACACATTCTATGAAGGCATTTAAAGAAAAAGTTTTGTGACCAAGTTTGCTGTAGGAACATGCAAGTTGATCCTTAAGATTACCAAAATGGAAGGATTTGAGGCAAATTCTGTAGTGATTTTGACCCTGGCATTAATCCCTTGCCTCCCTCTGTGAATTGGTAAAATTTCTGCATGAACTAATGATTAGCTTACAGCATTGCCCAAATGGCTGGCATTTCAGCACTGTAGAAGAGTTCTCAGTTCAGGCTGTCCGCTTGGGCTAATACAGTGTGTTCAGCACTTAAACCAAAGGCATCAAACATTGAGGTTGCAAAACCCTGTGGGTTTATGCTGTGACCAGTTTCCCAGGACAGCAAATCATTCCCCATGCTGCTCAAGGGAGGGTACGCTGTGTCACTGAGTACAGTTGTTTCTGTAGCAAAGATGAGGCTTTAGAATTAAGCTCAGAAACAGATTTTCCAAGCTGATTACAAGCGCACTCATTGCATGATAAAAGTCATGAGAGATGTCATTTCTGGCGGAGATGCTGAGAATAGTTGCTGTAACTCAGCCAGGCATGGGTGAAGTGGCAGTTTTGTAATGCTGCACATCAACACAGTACAACTCAAGTGAGGATCTTTAAAAGTACACAACCTGGAGTATGGCCAAGCTGCATCTCTCTCCCTTCCCTGAAGAGAACAGCCCCTAAGCCCTTTTGCAATTACTGTAGCTGGGACCTTTGTTCTGTCTTGCCTCCAACAGCACATTGCCCCTTGATGCTGGAGGTAACATGGGGTTATTGGCTAAATGATGACTCTTTGGGAAGAAAGCCATCTTCTAAATTAGCACCACAGTTGCCTGCAGATTTCCAGCACAGAGCAGAGCAGGTCTGTTCCCATCTGATGAACATGCTGTGCCCATAAACAATAAAATTTCAAGTTAGGACTGGGTTGTATAGACCATTAGGAATAAATGCATGAACGTGTTGCTGTTCTGCTAACCAGCTCTGGGTATTTTTGCTGCTTCACGTGGTTTGGAAAAATGGGTTTTAAAACCGTTTTCCCTAACACCATGCTGCAGCAACTCCAGAGCCAACGTTGCTGGCCTGGGGTGGGCAGGCTTATCCCAGAGGGTGCTGCTGGAGGTGCTCTGGCAGAGCTGAGGTCGGAGAAGGTCTGGGTGTTGTGGCTGTTGCCAGCAGCGCACGGATGGTCCACTCTTCTGGGGAAGCCAGATGGACCTCACTCCTCCTGAGGAGATGCCATACAAGAAAGAGTGTGCCCTTAACCACAAAATAAAGGGAATACTGTTGAATGAAGTATGCCATCTTTCTGAAAGATGGGGATTGTGACAATAGGAGGAAATGCAAAATGAGTGGGAAAAAAAGGGAATAAATGGACCTGAGAGGAGGTAGAGCCCCCACCTCTGGTTTGAAATTTTAGAAGTTTAGAAAGATAGTGTAAAATCTGGAATGCAATTTACAGGTGCTTCTGCCTAGAGCCAAGTTCAGATTCTCAGGGCACTGTATGACTTAGCCTTTTTTTTTTTTTTTCTGTTTTGTTTCTTGACATCTGTTCCCTCTGCCCCTCAGAGCAGGGCCTTAGGGTGTCTGTGCAGCTGGCTGCTTCCATGCTCTCCTTGCCCTCCTGCTCCCACAGGTACCCGTGATAAGCCCATCTTGGCCCTTGTCCCAGCAGGGCCCTACCAGGAGCTGTACCCCTGCCCTGCTGCGTGCCTGGCAGCGCCTGCAGGGGAACCCCGGCACTACCAGGGGCCAGGGTCTGATCTGGGAGCTGCAGCTTGCCCGTGACGGGGTTGTCCCTCTGGCTGGCAGCCCGTACCCGGGTGGGGTAGAGCTCTGCCAGCACCGCAGGGCTCGAAGCTCTGCCCCAGGCTCCCACGCCAGGGCTGCTGCGTGAGTGCTGGGGCAGGCGGGGTCCTGTCCAGTGCAGCTCACACAGCCGGGGGAACCACGTTCTTCCTGCAGCCCTCCAAGGAAAGGGTTGCCGTAACATCCTGAAATTGCAATTTCCACAGGCATCCCTATGGTTCCTGCAGTTTTGTGTCTCAAGAGCCTCCCATATCTTTGTTGGAAATTGGGTTGTGTGTTTCTAAGCCTGTTCAAAGAGGATGCAGAGAACACCTGGTGATTGTCACAGCCTCTTCTGCAATGAGTGCTTCTCCTCCACCCTTCTTGTTTTTTCTCTGCCCTGCGTTAAACCTCTTCCTTCAGCCTTTCTTGTGTGGGTGTGGTTTCCTGTTTGTCTCCTTTCAATCCTCTCAGTTTACCAAGTTTGATAAAAGTAGTGGTGTCTCTAATGGGATGTGGGACGTGGGCTGAGGCCTCCCAGTGTAGAGCCCTGACCCTGATGATGGACACACAGCCAGGAGACTCCCCAGGAGCAACAGTGTCACGCAGTGTCTGCTTGGCCCAGCCCTCCATCTGGCCACAGGACTTCCTGGTGCCCTCCCCTGAAAGGGAATTTGGAGGGCATTTTGCAAGGTGCCTTTGGGCTGGTGGCCGGTGAGGGCAGTGGCAGGATGCTGCACAGGGTCTGCTGCCCTCCTTTGCTGTTTGGCTTCTCTGAGGTCCAGGGCATACATCTGAGGGCAGCAATTGGTCTTCAAGCCCTCCAGGCTATTACCTATCACGAGAGTTTTATTGTGG
The DNA here is from genome assembly GCA_013400495.1 of Nicator chloris. Taxonomy (NCBI): domain Eukaryota; kingdom Metazoa; phylum Chordata; class Aves; order Passeriformes; family Pycnonotidae; genus Nicator; species Nicator chloris. Next base: position 175,793 of record WAAE01016141.1, read on the forward strand.
AGTTCTTCCCACACTGTAGCTGCAGGAATATCCTGTGGACGTAAGATGCTGGCAAGTGGAGGCTCTGAATATGTACCCAGGTCTGTAGGGCTGCAATGCACAGTGGAGCTGGAAACCAGGTGCCTTTCAGAGCCTCAGGTTTTAAGCTATTGAAATTGTGAAATGTGCTTAACAAAAGGCAAAGGCCAGCTGGGTTGTAAATTGCTCTCTGTCACTATTGGTTTGTGTATTTGAGACCTAAGAAAATGCCAGCATGATCTGACCCAGGAGAATGAGATTGGTTTCTAGCTGTCTGTACTAAAATCTAGTTAAGTAAATTGGCTTTAAAATTGAGTGTGTGTGTGTGGTGGCGCTGTCCCTGCGAGTCAGCCCTCGAGTGGATGAATAACAGTGGGAATGTTCCTCAAACCTTCAGAGCTGTTCATGGCTGAGCACGTGTTCCTCTCACCGCAGATTTCAGCCTTCACCCAGAGCAGGGGTGTTTTCCCCAGGTGCTGCTGATCTAAAACCCCAGAGATTCAGTGTCGTGTCTGCAAGACAGAGGGCAGCTCCAAGGGTCCACACAGGCATTGCACAAAGGAGCTTTAGTGTGTCCTCTCTCAGAGACCTCCTCTTCTCTGTAAGTTTAGGACCAGTAGAGCTGACGGGCCGAAGTTTTGAACTAGCACTCTGCAGAAGAGGTCTTAATTAAAACATTTTTCTGAAGTAATTAAAAGGCTGTAAAATAATCATGTAGACGGCAGCTACAGCATGGTTTGAAACCTGCCTTTCTCCTCCCTGCCAGGGAGTCAAGTGAGTCTGGGCCACGTCTATCCCAGAACAGCAGGTATGCTCCCAGCCAGGGGGTCGCTGAAGGAGTTGCCCCACAGAAGAATTACACCCACTGGGAAAGGTAATTTCAGAGGAGGGCAGGCAGGGTTACTGCCCTGTGTCCAGTTCCTTGTGCCTGTGGAGCTTTGTTTGTGTTTGTTCTTGCACTGATCATCCGTAGTAACATCTTTAACTCTGAATATATTTGTTTAATTAAATGCTTTTAACATCCTTTACAGGGCTTCTAATTGCTGAGTGCCTCAGAGGAACTCGTAGCAGACAGCATGGGTTGTGAAACACTGAACAGCCTTTTTGGGGCTCTGAGGGTCCAAAAATGAGCATTTTAGCTTTACATTCTGCTGCTTTCTCCTCACCAGGCTGAGAAGGGGCTGGTAATGGAGGACACCTCAGAGATGTAGCATCGCTGTGGTTTTGTTAGGCAGCAATCAGTGCTCCTGACAGCCTGAAGGGCTGCTGCTATTATTAGCAAAGTGGTGGTGGTGTGATTAGCTCTATGCAAGACTTGAGTTCAAAGAAGCTTAAAGGCTGAACGGACAGATGCAAACTGGAGTAGGCACTGGATATGATAAAACCATGTCAGTCCTGTGTGATGTGGAAAAGTGTAGATGCTGGTTCTCCACTTGTTATCCTGTTGGCCACAGTATTTCCAGTGCTTAACAGCTCATGGGGCTCAGTGTGAGCTGCTGCTGCTCAGTGTATGAGAGTGGAGCAGGTGGGGTGCCTGGGATGGATTTCTTTCCCGTGCTGTGATGTGTAGTGGGGCTCGGCCGTTTCCGAGGACTTGGGTTAAAAATGCCCCGAGCCCCAAGATCACTGGCCCTCAACAGCCCCACTGCCTGCAGGGGTGTCTCCTCCTGTCACTAACTGTGAATGACACATTCTGGGGAAGAAAAACAGCTCTAAACGCTGATTTTAGTACAAAAGTATTTGGCTGTGGTGCTGTTCAGGAGGTTTACTGCTGTGAAATGCCTTGCTACAGGATATTGGGGATGATACAAGTTTTCATAGTCTCAAGAGGATGCAAAGGAAGTTCATGGGAGAGAACTCCAGGGAAGATTAGCAAATATATGGAAACTACTTCTGCTGTGGCATGGCCCTGGCTTTTGCCCTAACTTCCCTATGATCTGCACCACCTCCTTTGGCTGCTCTCAAGATGGGAAGTTCTCCCACAAAATGCCCTGGTGGAGAGCATCTTCCCATCAGGAGGCACCACAACTACAATGTGCTCACACTGCAGAGCACACAGGATGGCTGCCAGCCTCAGGCATGCCTTCAATTCCTCCATCATGACACCTTTATTACAGGCTGCTTGGGATGACTTTCTGTGACAGGAAAGCTAAATTCCCTGTTCTTCTCTGTCTCATTTTTGTCCATCCTTCAGAACACATACTTTGCTTTTTTCAGAGCAGCCAGCAGTTTCATCTGGGCATACAGGCACCATCTGCTCAGAGGGGAGAAGCTTTACTCCTTGGTGTAAGCCACAGCCTTTGATAGATATTTCTTTGATTGTGTCACACAAACAGACACAAACAATGGTAAGTGCTCCCTTACCATTTGTAAGTTTGGGGGCTCCTTCCTGGCAGGACCCCTCTCCTCCCTGCTGCTTGCAGGATGCTCCATCATTTCCTCAGTGATCTGAGCTTGTATGGCCTTCCAGGACTTGCTCCAGCATGGGCTCCTGTGCAGGAGACAAGGATAGGATTTCAGTCACTGCTGGCAGAGGATATTTGAGTCCTACTCCTGCTCACAGAGGGGGAGAAGGGACTGCCAGATATCCGCATCCTCCCTGATTTGTACTAAAGACAGGCACGTCCTTCTGGTCTGACACATGGAGAGGAAGGGATGGATGGATGGATGGATGGATGGATGGATGGATGGATGGATGGATGGATGGTGCCTGGCTTTTGCTGATTTTGTCTCTCCAGAGCACTGTCCACAAAAGGGCCCAGATGGGGCTCCTCCACCTCACCTGCATGCTGGGGGTTGCTGAGGGATGTGCTGATTTGGGGGCACAATGAGCCAACCGTTTCAGAGCTCTTTCAAGCTGACTTACAAATGCAAGGGTTTTTTTTCAGACTGAGCAGACAGAGACTCTTTACTGTCTCCTGGAGCAGTCACAACATTTGGAGATGCAGCTTTTGTTTCCTTCTATGAGGTTTTGCACTCAAGCAGTGGCTAAATGGCTGTCAAAGGCCAGGGGGATGGAAATTTCCTGTTTCTAATGTTGCAGGGTTGAAGTGAGGCACAGCTTGTGAGATTAGTGCAATGATTATGAGGAGTTTGGAACTGATCCTAACACATCACAGAAAACAAAGAAATCCTGCAATTCAATGTGCAGACTGTTCACAGGGCTGTTGTCCCTCTTCACCGCTCACCTCCTGAAGCTCTGTCATACAAAGCATATGGTTAAATGAGCTCCAGTGAAAAAATCATCTAAAAAACTTGGGTGGCTTCTCAGAGCATCATCACTAACTGGGGTAGAGGTGAACTGTTCCTGCTCTAACCCCTCTTTAAGGACTTTTTTCTGTTACCAAAATGTTTGTTCTAAATTCCTTTGGCTTCACATTCAAAATTAATTGAAACTTGTTTTTTTCCAGATGCCTCTTTTGAAAACTGCAGACTTGAGCCATTGTGCACGGTAGCTCTGATTTCAACCTGCTAAAAGTTTGACAACAATATCTGCAGTTTTTATTTTCTCTTCCCTGTGGCTTTTGTTTTGGTTTCTTCTTTTTTTTTTTTTTTTTTTT